>JASAMX010009106.1:0-10604 GCA_030248175.1 Microlaimidae sp. YZB2_3 | reverse complement strand
GTACTAGGTTCAGTTACGTATTGCTCGGAAAAAACACAAATTTTAACTAATTTTTTTAGTAATATAATTAATGTCGATTTTTAGTAGTGTATTTACTGTCGACAATGACACAAACCCAATTTTTTCATAAAGAATAAATTTAGATAACGGTATAAATTTATAATTTTTATTCGGTGTTCAGTAAAAACATTTTTTAATGCGTACAATTCCTGCTAAATTGTGAAATTCTTCCGTAGATTGAAATTCCATTCTATTACTTGGGATGGCAATAGAAAAATAGGCAAATCCATGGCTTTAACTTAAACATTTTGTTTTAAATTAAGTACGATGAGGAAACTGCCCCACTTTTTCTAAAAATGCAATCATTGTACCTTTTTACAAAAAAAGAAAAATGCAACTTGGTTTTGTGACTTCTTCACCGACACCTCAGAATTTTTATGGCTCTGAATTATCAATAGTATTTGTGATCACGTCATATATGTTTTGCTCTGTGGGATAGGTTATTTTGAAAAGAGCGGCGGCACTCAATGCCGTCAGGGAAAAAGGAAGTCTTAAAGAAACTGGACTTCAAAATGCGGGCAGGCGGCCGGCGCGGGTGAGTTATTTTATTTCGAATGCGGGCGCGCCTGTTTTAAAACCAGCCTCGCGCGGCAGCTTGTTGCGGCACTATTTAGACAACATATGGCGAGTTTTTTTTAATATAGAACTTCTACAAGTTTAGAACAAAGGATTTGAACCAGCGTGGAATAAATAATCATTATTATATGTTCATGTATTCTGTGAGAAACTGCACAACTCATACTAGTTTTATATAGTTTACATACATCTACCTTATACTAGTCCACATATTTTTTAGACATACACCTAGGGTAGCAAAATAACTATATTTATAAAAAGAAAACAGATTTATTAAACTTAATTTTAGTGGAATTGACTGGAACTAAAATAGGTTGTAATGAAAGGTGACTACAAGTACGTGTACTATTATCATTTCAGAAATACACCCAGGAAGCCATGAAATTAGTAAACTAATTTTTACCTAAACCTAATTAATAGACAGGAAGGAGCGTTTAGCCGCTCTTTTGCCTTGATTTTACCTTTTTTCTTTTCTTTTTTTTATTTATTTATAAGGAGAGAAACATAAATAATAATTACAATATAGTAAACTTTAATTATGTTTTAAATGACGCTGCTAAAATGTACATTTCAAAAACAGTTTTTAGCTTATTTTTTCAAAAGTTTTATAAAATATGTTAATCATTTAATTAACACGTATAATTGTGTAGCAGCTTGAATTTTTTTCAGTCATGAGTTTTAAAACTTAAAGAGCTTTTTAAATTTTTTAAAATTAAAAAGGTTTTTATAGCAAAAGAAAATTATAAAAAATACTCTAAAATTATTAAAAAATTAAACCATATTACAAATGTTCATTTTATGTAATTTAATTTATAAATAAGAATAAGTATTTTGTTTTGAATATATTTTTTATGTTTTAAAGACACTATTTCATTAATTCCTGTTTGTTTCCCATCTGCGCGGCACATGGAAAAGCAGTGACCACCGTGGAAGGTATAGGCTAAACAAAAACTAAACTTCATCCTGTTCAAGAACGGATGGCTGCAGGTAAATGACATAAACAACAATTAAAAAATAAACTGATACTCGAACAAATATTAAACAAAAAATAAGTTGAGAATAAATTTAGGTTTAGGTAAAAATTTATTTTATTTAATTTCATGGCTTCCTGGGTGTATTTCTGAAAATCATAACAGTACACGCACCGCAAACCACCTTTCATTACAACCTATTTTTAGTTCCAGTCAATTCCACTAAAATTAAGTTTTTAATAATTGTGTTCTTTTTTTATAAATATAAGTTATTTTGCTACCCTAGGTGTATGTCTAAAAAATATGTGGACTAGTATAAGGTAGATGTATGTAAACTATATAAAACTAGTATGAGTTGTGCAGTTTCTCACAGAATACATGAACATATAATAATGGGATTATTTATTCCACGCTGGTTCAAATCCTTTGTTCTAAACGGAAGAAGTTCTATATTAAAAAAAACTCGCCATATGTTGTCTCGAATCGTGCCGCAACAAGCTGGCACGCGAAAGGCTGGTTTTAGAACAGGCGCGCCCGCATTTTTGAAATAATATGCGGCCCACCGCCGCCGCTTGCCCGCATTTTGAAGTCCAGTTTTTCAAAGACTTTCCTTTTTCCCTGACGGCATTGGGTGCCGCTGCTCTTTCCACAACGCGTCCCCGGGAGCAAAACGTATATATAACGTGATCACAAATACTATTGATAATTCAGAGCCATAAAAATTCTGAGGTGTCGGTGAAAAATTCACAAAACCAAGTTCCATTTTTCTTTTTGTAAAAAGGTACAATGATTTGCATTTTTAGAAAAAGTCAGGCAGTTATAATTCAGTGTACTTAATTTAAAACAAAATGTTTAAGTTGCGAAAGCCATGGATTTGCCTATTTTTGTATTGCCATCCCATTTAATAAAATTAGAATTTCAATCAACGGAAGAATTTAACAATTTAGCAGGAATTGTACGCATTAAAAAATGTTTTCACTGAATTACGAGAAAAACCTAGAAATTTATACCGTTCTATTTAAATTTATTCTTTATGAAAAAATTGGGTTTGTGTCATTGTAGACAGTCAATACACTTACTTAAAAATCGACATTTAATTATATTTCTAAAAAAATTGCGTTAAAATTTGTGTTTTTTCCGCAGAGGGTAAAGCTATTGAACCGTTGTTATGTTTTAAAGGCAGAATTTGTAGATTTGTATTCATTTTATATTTTTCATAACTATGAAAAAATATTAAATTTCCTGTGTTTACAATCAATTAATCTTGAAAATCATAAAAAATGTGAAACATTTTAATCATAAAGTTTGGAGCCATTTTTTTATAACAATCCTTTTTTTAGATAACTTTTACGTTTCTTTTCAAGTTTAAAGCCTGGTTCATATTTTGTCCAAACTGTCCAAAACACAGTTTTTAAGCCTCGTTCATATTTTGTTCCAAAAAGCAACATCCAAAAGACAGCCGAAAGACAGTCCAAACACAGTCCAAAGGGGCAAGGTCCAACGAACGAGGTCCAAATCTTAAATCATTTCATATTTTGTTGAAAGAACAGGCTGAAAGAACCTTTTGAACTAGCCATTTTAGACAATCCAAAAATTCATTTGGACAATTACAGAAGGTGGTTCTCTGGACATAATAAGAACGTTCTTTAAATATTGTCCATAAGACAGTTTTAAAATACAGTCCCAAGCGCCCATAACTGTTCGAAACGCAGTTTAAAATATTCCAACTTGGTTTGGCTGTCATTTGGACAGCTTTGAATTGTCCCGGGGTCTATTTCAGTAAAGATGTTTGTAAATTTTTCTTTTTACAAATCTCCGCCTATTTTTTTGAAAATTTCATGATAGAGAATATTTGAGCAGGGCGAATACTGATCGGTCAGTGGAAATGAAATGACGTAACTGCGACCAATCAGCGCTGAGCAGTGCACGGAAATGCTCTTCCTAGAATCCCAGTCGAAAAACCTTTATCGTGTATTTTACAAAAAAAATAGGCAAAAAATTTTGTAAAATGAGAATTTTACAAAGGTTTTTATAAAACGTGCCGGAGGACATCTTTCGATTATTCAGGACACCTTTGGATTGTTGAAATAATATCTTGGCTTGTCAAAAAAAAGATTTTGGGTTGTTTTTTAGAAAATTATTGTTTGTTAAAAATTGTTCTTAGAAGTTTGTCCTTTGGGATTTTTTTTTCCGTTTGATCTTTGGATTTTTTTGTTTGACCTTTGTCTTTTGGACTGTGTTTGGACTGTCTTTCGGCTGTCTTTTGGACGTTGCTTTTTGGACAAAATATGAACGAGGCTTAATAACTGTGTTTTGGACATTTTGGACAAAATATGAACCTGGCTTTAAATTTGAAGGTAACTTAAAAGTTATCTAAAAAAGGATTGTTATAAAAAAAAAAAAAAAAAAATAAGATTTAAAATATTTTTTCATTTTTTTATGATTTTCAAGATTAATTGATTGTAAACACAGGAAAAAAAATATTTTTTCATAGTTACGCAAAATAAAAAATGAATACAAATCTACAAGTTCTGCTTTTAAAACATAAAGATGGTTCAATAGCTTTAGATTCTGCGGAAAAAACACAAATTTTAACTAATTTTTTTAGTAATATAATTAATGTCGATTTTTCATCATGTATTTTCTGTCGACGATGACACAAACCCAATTTTTTCATAAAGAATAAATTTAGATAACGGTATAAATTTATAAATTTTGTGCGGTGTTTCAGTGAAAACATTTTTTAATGCGTACAATTCCTGCTAAATTGTTAAATTCTTCCGTCGATTGAAATTTCATTCTATTACTGGGATGGCAATACAAAATTAGGCAAATCCATGGCTTTAACTTAAACATTTTGTTTTAAATTAAGTACGATGAGGAAACTGCCCCACTATTTCTAAAAATGCAATAATTGAACATTTTTACAAAAAGAAAAATGCAACTTGGTTTTGTTACTTCTACACAGACAACTCAGAATTTTTATGGCTATGAATTATCAATAGTATTTGTGATCACGTCATATATGTTTTGCTCTGTGGGATGAGTTGTCAAAAGAACAGCGGCACTCAATGCCGTCGGGGGAAAAGGAAGTCTTAAAAAAACTGGACTTCAAAATGCGGGCAGGCGGCCGGCGCAGCTACAGTATTCCTTGAAGTGCGGGCGCGCCTGTTTTAAAACCAGCCTCACGCGCGGCAGCTTGTTGCGGCACTATTTAGACAACATATGGCGAGTTTTTTTTAATATAGAACTTCTTCCGTTTAGAACAAAGGATTTGAACCAGCGTGGAATAGATAATTGCATTATTATATGTTCATGTATTCTGTGAGAAACTGCACAACTCATACTAGTTTTATATAGTTTACATACATCTACCTTATACTAGTCCACATATTTTTTAGACATACACCTAGGGTAGCAAAATAACTATATTTATATAAAAAGAAAACAATTATTCTAAACTTAATTTTAGTGGAATTGACTGGAACTAAAATCGGTTGTAATGAAGGTGGTTGCGGTGCGTGTACTGTTATGATTTCAGAAATACACCCAGGAAGCCATGAAATTAAGTGAACTAATTTTTACCTAAACCTAATTTTATTTTAATTATTTTTTGTTTAATATTTGTTCAGTATCAGTTTATTTTTAATTGTTGTTTATGTCATTTACCTGCAGCCATCCGTTCTTGAACAGGATGAAGTTTAGTTTTTGTTGACCCTATACCTTCCACGGTGGTCACTGCTTTTCCATGTGCCGCGCAGATGGGAAACAAACAGGAATTTACGGAATAGTGTCTTTAAAACATAAAATATATTCAAAACAAAATACTTATTCTTATTTATAAATTAAATTACATAAAATGAACATTTGTAATATGGTTTAATTTTTTTATAATTTTAGAGTATTTTTTATAATTTTCTTTTGTGATAAAAACCTTTTTAATTTTAAAAAATTTAAAAAGCTCTTTAAGTTTTAAAACTCATGACGAAAAAAATTAAAAGCTGCTACACAATTATACGTGTTAATTAAATGATTAACATATTTTATAAAACTTTTGAAAAAAATAAGCTAAAAACTGTTTTTGAAATGTACATTTTAGCAGCGTCATTAAAAACATAATTAAAGTTTACTATATTGTAATTATTATTTATGTTTCTCTCCTGAACAATAAATAAATAAAAAGAAAGCAAAAAAGATAAAATCAAGGAAGAGCGCGGAACGCTCCTTCCTGTCTATTAATTAGGTTTAGGTAAAAATTAGTTTACTTAATTTCATGGCTTCCTGGGTGTATTTCTGAAATCATAACAGTACACGCACCGCAACCACCTTCATTACAACCTATTTTAGTTCCAGTCAATTCCACTAAAATTAAGTTTAGAGATCTGTTTTCTTTTTATAAATATAGTTATTTTGCTACCCTAGGTGTATGTCTAAAAAATATGTGGACTAGTATAAGGTAGATGTATGTAAACTATATAAAACTAGTATGAGTTGTGCAGTTTCTCACAGAATACATGAACATATAATAATGATTATTTATTCCACGCTGGTTCAAATCCTTTGTTCTAAACGGAAGAAGTTCTATATTAAAAAAAACTCGCCATATGTTGTCTAAATAGTGCCGCAACAAGCTGCCGCGCGAGGCTGGTTTTAAAACAGGCGCGCCCGCATTTGAATAATAATGCACCCGCGCCGGCCGCCTGCCCGCATTTTGAAGTCCAGTTTTTTTAAGACTTCCTTTTCCCCTGACGGCATTGAGTGCCGCTGCTCTTTCCACAACCTATCCCACAGAGCAAAACATATATGACGTGATCACAAATACTATTGATAATTCAGAGCCATAAAAATTCTGAGGTGTCGGTGAAGTAGTCACAAAACCAAGTTGCATTTTTCTTTTTGTAAAAAGGTACAATGATTGCATTTTTAGAAAAAGTGGGGCAGTTTCCTCATCGTACTTAATTTAAAACAAAATGTTTAAGTTAAAGCCATGGATTTGCCTATTTTTGTATTGCCATCCCAGTAATAGAATGGAATTTCAATCGACGAAGAATTTAACAATTTAGCAGGAATTGTACGCATTAAAAAATGTTTTCACTGAACACCGCACAAAATTTATAAATTTATACCGTTATCTAAATTTATTCTTTATGAAAAAATTGGGTTTGTGTCATTGTCGACAGTAAATACACTACTAAAAATCGACATTAATTATATTACTAAAAAAATTAGTTAAAATTTGTGTTTTTTCCGCAGAATCTAAAGCTATTGAACCATCTTTATGTTTTAAAGGCAGAATTTGTAGATTTGTATTCATTTTATATTTTGCGTAACTATGAAAAAATATTAAATTTCCTGTGTTTACAATCAATTAATCTTGAAAATCATAAAAATCTGAAACATTTTAATCATAAAGTTTGGAGCATTTTTTATAACAATCCTTTTTTAGATAACTTTTAAGTTATTTTCAAGTTTAAAGCCTGGTTCATATTTTGTCCAAAATGTCCAAAACACAGTTTTTAAGCCTCGTTCATATTTTGTCCAAAAAGCAACGTCCAAAAGACAGCCGAAAGACAGTCCAAACACAGTCCAAAAGACAAAGGTCAAACAGAAAAATCCAAAGATCAAACGGAAAAATCCAAAGGACAAACTTCTAAGAACAATTTTTAACAAACCAAAATCTTTTTTAAACAACCCAAAATCTTTTTTTTGACAAGCCAAGATATTATTTCAACAATCCAAAGGTGTCCTGAACAATCCAAAGATGTCCTGGGGCATGTTTCATAAAAACCTTTGTAAATTCTCATTTTACAAATCTCCGCCTATTTTTTGTAAAATACACGATAAAGGTTTTTCGACTTGTATTCTAGGAAGAGCATTTCCGTGCACTGCTCAGCGCTGATTGGTCGCAGTTACGTCATTTCATTTCCACTGACCGATCAATATTCGCCCTGTCGTATATTCTCTATCATGTAATTTTTAAAAAAATAGGCGGAGATTTGTAAAAAGAAAATTTACAAACATCTTTATGAAATAGACCCCTGGACAATTCAAAGCTGTCCAAATGACAGCCAAACCAAGTTGGAATATTTTAAACTGCGTTTTGAACAGTTATGGGCGCTTGGGACTGTATTTTAAACTGTCTTATGGACAATATTTAAAGAACGTTCTTATTATGTCCAGAGAACCACCTTCTGTAATTGTCCAAATGAATTTTTGGATTGTCTAAAATGGCTAGTTCAAAAGGTTCTTTCAGCTTGTTCTTTCAACAAAATATGAAATGATTTAAGATTTGGACCTTGTTCGTTGGACCTTGCCCCTTTGGACACTTTGGAGAAAGTATCAAGTAGCTTTAATTCAAAATAAAATGATTTGCGTTCCCTTGATAATATTTGCCTTGTTTTCAAGTTTAAACAAAAACTAAATGGCTACTGTTTTATACAAAAAATGAAACTTACATGTTTTCCGAAGATAGTTCGCTAAGCTTGTACGAGGGTCCACATTTTTATCAATAATCTTAAAAATAAACTTTACAACTGACAATAAAAATATAAAACGTCATAAAAAATTTTAGTGTAATTTACAAAAGCTACCTTGATGATTTTAAAGATAATGTGTATTTATTTATCTGGCGACAAAGTAAACAAAATTTAAGTAAGAGCAAGAATTCATGAAATTTAATTAACTAAAAAAAGAAAAAAAGAGAAACAAAAACAAACTATATGGGATATCTGCGTATCCTGATGACATGCATACATACGCTTTTTTTTCATAAACAAACAAATGCATAGATGTGCATGTGATAAGAATCCACATATATTCCCTTTAGTTTTCTTTGTTTCCCATTATTATTTCATGGGTGGCGCGGGAGGGCCACGGGGCGATTTAGCCCCGTGGCGCCGCGCCAACCATAATTAGAGAACGTGGGTAAATTTTGAAATTCAGAACCTTCTTCTTCTTCTTCTTATTATTATTATTATTATTATTATTATTATTCCAACGCTCCATTCTTAAAAACGATATTCCTCATTCGTTACTGATTGATCAAAAATAAACATGGGCTCATTAGAAAGAAGAAGGAATTACGCAACTTTCTTAGGAAGCACTTTTTTCATTTAGGTCCTTGTTATCGATTTATTGATCAAAATAAAAAAATTGAAAAATAGACAAATAAAAACTCCCAACCGCACAATAACAGCCTTTTGGCAACAATAAGGATTGTACAGAGCAGACAACCAACATCCCCTCATAAAAACCGCACAAAAATAGCAGACCGGTTTTAATTGGTGGCAGAAACGGCACCAGTTCCCAGCGCCATCTGCTTCAACCGCGCGGAAAACGGCAAAAACAACAGAGTACTTTTTTAATTCTTGCATTACTGATGACAAAATTAATTCAAATTTTATTTATTAAAAAATAATAATAAGCGTCGGTGGCGCGGGAGCGCCACGCGCCGGTAATCATCGGTGGTGCGGGGTCCCAACTGCAATTTAACCCACGGCACCGCGCCAACTATACTTAGAGAACGTGAGTAAATTTTGTTATTCATGTTCATCATCTTATTATTATTATTATTATTTTTACTTTAAAAATTATAATTGCAATCATTGGCGAACGGCATCGCGCCAACTATATTTAGAGAACGTAGGTAAACTTTGTCTGGAGCGCAACTGCACCGCACTAACTATAATTAAACAACGTGGGTTAATTTTGTAATTTAAATTCATCTTCTTCTTATTATTATTTTTTATTTTATCTCGGCAACGGAATGATTATAAACATATGTCATTGCGCAGCTAAAACTATAGTTTATTAGGCTATTTTTTAATTTAATTCAAAAAAAGTGGTAGACTAGCCTTGAAAAATGCTCTAAGAATAGAGCAGGAAAAAGGGGCGATTTTTCCCCGGGCGTATGTTTAGACAGAAAAGATGTAGACTAGTCTGAGATGGACATTATGTGGACTATAGTAAATTTGCATTTGGTTTGGCCAGCTGCTCACTAAATAAAAATTTCTACGATATGATAATGATTTGTTTATATATTGATCTAATCACACAGCACTGTTGCATTTTTTTTAGTTTGATGAAATGTCAATTGAAAAAATCATACTCACAGCAATCTTTGACTAGCGCGAAATTGCCACTTTTTCAAATTTATAGTTGTTTCTTACACATACAAATATAACCTTCTAATTGAAAAAGTGGCGATTTCGCGCTTGTCAAAGATTGCTGTGAGTATGATTTTTTCAATTGACATTTCATCAAACTAAAAAAAATGCAACAGTGCTGTGTGATTAGATCAATATATAAACAAATCATTATCATATCGTAGAAATTTTTATTTAGTGAGCAGCTGGCCAAACCAAATGCAAATTTACTATAGTCCACATAATGTCCATCTCAGACTAGTCTACATCTTTTCTGTCTAAACATACGCCCGGGGAAAATCGCCCCTTTTTCCTGCTCTATTCTTAGAGCATTTTTCAAGGCTAGTGTTTAATTAGGGTAGTGCATTTAATTTCGGCACTTTCTTGTTTTTCCGATGTAACTTTTCACTGTATGGCCCGATTTTCATGTTTGATAGCACATTTTGAAGCTTTCAAAATACTGCGTTGCGTCACAAAAGTTTCACTGTACGAAATTAGTTTTTTTACCTAATTAAATTAGTTTTTAAAAAAATGGAAAATTGCCGAAATTTACAAACAATCAATTGTTTCTCAGTCAAAAAATCATCATTTTCAAAAATTTAAAAGCCTATCAATATCTCCAGACAGTTTTCTTTATTTTAAGCTTCTACTTGTTGTTCAATCATGTAACTGGCAAAAAGTTACAGCTAAAATGCCAAATGGTATTAAAATGAGCAAAATTTGGGAAAAATGTGCATTTAATTTCGGCACTTTTTAAAAGGACCCCCTTAATCGAGTTTAAGTGCAGTGCTATTACCCCTACACATTTCAACGTTGTCTTTTAACTATTTACAACTACAGTTTAACAACCGAC
>JASAMX010009104.1:0-17732 GCA_030248175.1 Microlaimidae sp. YZB2_3 | reverse complement strand
GCACGAGAAACGTAATATCTCGACAAATAATGCACCAATTTTATCGATTAAGGTATCAAATTAAAGCAGAAAGTAGCCACTATTTTGAGTGTATAAATTGTAACCTAAATCGTTATACTCATTGAGTACTCTTTCACGAACAGAATTGTCGAGAAACGTCATTTTTAGGGGGTCATACCTCCTAAACCACTGGAGATATTTTGTTGAAAAAATTTTTGTGTGCTATTTGGAGCAGGGGTAAGATTTTTTCAAAAAATTATCAAAATTGAAGAGAAAAAGTTTGACTCCGCACCACAGTTTTAAGCCAATTTCTAATATAGTTAAATTCACTTTAGTTTAAAATATATTATTAAAAATCTATTATTAATATATTATTCTAGCAAAAGACGAAACAAAGTTTCGAAAAAAAAAGCCTTATATTAAATGGAATAGTATAAAGCTACATAAGTCTAAAAACTAAATGCCAGAAAAGACTGAAACAAGTCTCTTTAAAACCTGTAAATTAATAACAAGATTTTGTGAAATTTTCAGAAAAACAAAACCTAATAAAAAATAACAATACGTGTAAAAGCTTTAGTTTGCGTTTTTAAACCATTAGTAAAAACTTAATTCACATAAATTTCTCTCAAAATGGATTACCTTTTACATGAGTTAACCAGCTGTAAAACCACAGTATTAGTTAAGTCACACGTCGTGAAAACGATACAAAAAAGTATAACGCAAGCGTCACAGTAACCATGAAAAATTTCTGTCAAAATAAGTTATCGCATTGCGCATTAAATTTTGTAATTATTATTATTTTCGTATAAAGCAAAACGTACTGCCATATTAACGGCTTTTTAAATCAAATATCAAGTTTTAAGTCCGAAAACATTGTAAAAATTCAGATTTAATATAAGGCGACTTTTTATTTAACAAATGTATTGACAGGTAATTTATTATAATAAATAAAACATTAAAGAAAAATGTTTCAAACTCACGGTTTATTTGTTAAATTACAAAAGCCACCATTGTAAATGGTTTTTCCAGGTTCCATACAATTTTACGAGGTTACCCAGACCAGTTTTTTTCTAAGTTACGCATTAGGTACTGGGGTACTTGTGTGACACTTTTTTTCCTTACTGAATTACATATTAAGTAACTTCATTCAGTAATACACATTCTCTTGTGATTATTTTTTTGGTTTAAATTATGATTCCTTACCTTTTTATAAAAATTACTAATTTTCAACGGAAAGAGGGAAAAAATATCCTTACCACTAATTAGCAGCCATATGGCAACAATAAAAATATTTTAAAAAATAAAATGAAATAAATCTTGGGTGACGTGTGAGCGCTGCGGGGTACAATGTTTCAATAGACGGAAATTTATCAAAATCGAAACAGAAAAAACTCTTTTTTATATGGAATACTATGAAGCTACAATCACTTCAAAAATTTAATGCGAGAAAAAACTAGTCTGGGTAACCTCGTAAAATTGTATGGAACCTGGAAAAACCATTTACAATGGTGTGGTTTTGTTGTTTAAAAATAAACCATCAATCTAGAAAAATTTTTCTTTAATGTTTCTATTTATTACATAAAACAAATTACCTGTCAATGCATTTGTTAAATTAAAAGTCGCCTTATATTAAATCTGAATTTTTCAATGTTTTTCGGACTTAAAACTTGATATTTGATTTTAAAAAGCCGTTAATATGGCGGTACGTTTTGCTTTATACGAAAATAATGATAAATTACAAAATTTAATGCGCAATGCGATAACTTATTTTGACAGAAATTTTTCATGGTTACTGTGACACTTGCGTTATACTTTTGTATCGTTTTGACGACGTGTGACTTAACTAATGCTGTGGTATTTACAGCTGGTTAACTCATGTAAAAGTGGATCCATTCTAAGAGAAATTTATGTGAATTAAGTTTTCTAAATGGTTAAAAAACGCAAACTGAAGCTTTTACACGTATTGTTTTTATTCGGTTTTGTTTTTCTGAAAATTTCAAAATCTGTTATTAATTTACAGGTTTTAAAGAGACTTGTTTCAGTCTTTTCTGGCATTTAGTTTTTAGACTTATGTAGCTTTATACTATTCCATTTAATATAAGGCTTTTTTTTTCGAAACTTTGTTTCGTCTTTTGCTAGAATAATATATTAATAATAGATTTTTAATAATATATTTTAAACTAAAGTAAATTTAACTATATTAGAAATCGGCTTAAAGCTGTGGTGCGGAGACAAACTTTTTCTCTTCAATTTTGATAATTTTTTGAAAAAAATCTTATCCCTGCTCCCAATAGCCCACAAAAATTTTTTCAACAAAATATCTCCAGTGGTTTAGGAGGTATGACCCCCTAAAAATGACGTTTCTCGACAATTCTGTACGTGAAAGATTACTCAATGAGTATAACGATTTAGGTTACAATTTATACACTCAAAAAAGTGGCTACTTTCTGCTTTAATTTGATACGATAAAATTGATATTTTATCTTTTCTCGCAAAATCCATTTAAAAGTTGCTAAAAACACGAAGTAAAAGAATAAATAAAATGTTGGGCGAACTTCATAAAACGGTTGGCCAAGGTTGGGAAAAGGTTGGTTGGGAAAAAAGCTAGGTTGGCAAGAAAAAGTTGGGCGAGTTTGCTGCCGTCGTTTGGTGTTTTTAACTAAAAAATCGCGGGCTTTTTGTACGAGAAACACAATATCTCGACAAATACTGCACCAATCTTAACAATCAAGGTAATAAATTAAAGTAAAAAGTAGCCGCTTTCTTTGAGTGCATAGTTTGTAACTTAAAACGTTAAAGCCATTGAGCAATCTTTCACGTACAGAATTGTCGAAAAACGCCATTTTGGCGGTAATAACTCCTGAACCACAGAAGATATTTTGTTGAAATTTTTTTGTAGGTTATTGGGGCAGGGGTAGGATTTTCACAAAAAATTGTCAAAATCAATGACAAAAAGTTTGACTCCGCAACCTACCTTAAGGCGAACTGCTAAATAAACAGGAAAAACTAGGGAGTAAGTATAAGTAAATTTTTATTTTGATTTGATTTACGTGATTTAGATCCAAAGTTCCCAAACTGGAAGTTACGCAACCGAAAGACACGACGAACATCGTAAGCAACGGTGAAACCGACGAAAACGAAATCACCCTGGACGTTCAAACTCCGGAGGAGAGAAAAATCTCATTTAAAGATAGAGTTTATCGAAAAATCAGGTTGGTGGTGCGCAGATTTTTTTTTAAATCAGTGTTAATTATACATCGTACATGTGTGAAACATAGTATAATCTTATTTAGTGTAAAAGTTTTAAAAAGATTAGAAATTGTAGAACTCTTAAAAACGCGTTATTGAATAGAAAATCAATTGAGTGATTAAACAGTGAATTACATTGTAAGTTCACTGCCGTTGTCAAAGAGTAGTAAAGTAAATTGTTTTACTTCTAGATAGGCGATAGGCAGTTGCATATTTTTTCTAACAAGCATTTTGCACAAAAAGTTATAATAAACATAAAGTATAGCACATGCTAAATTACATACATATTACATGACAAACTACATACTTAAAGTATTTCATCAAGTACTATCACTTTCTTTTTAA
The DNA here is from genome assembly GCA_030248175.1 of Microlaimidae sp. YZB2_3. Lineage (NCBI taxonomy): Eukaryota > Metazoa > Nematoda > Chromadorea > Desmodorida > Microlaimidae > Microlaimidae sp. YZB2_3. Next base: position 14,138 of record JASAMX010009104.1, on the reverse strand, counting down.
AGACATTAAAATAATCGTTAGATTTTATTTTTTGTTTCAAAGTGTTTGTTTTAAAATGTTAAATTGATATTTTTATGTACAGATGCAAATATATGGTTACAAAAGTTAATATAAGTGGGTTATTTCTGCTCGTGGTTTTAGCTTTTTTTACTTGCGAAAAACTAAAAAAACTTGCACTGTTGATTTTAAAAATAAATAATAAAATGCAGAAGTCCAAAGCTTTAAACTTTAACATTTTAAAAAGTGTTAAAAGACATTTAGAATATTTTAAAAGGAAAGACAAAGGCAGATAAAACTGTCTTGGAGCTAAGTCATTTGGTGCTGTCTGTTATAATAAAATACGACAAGTTAGGAGACAGGTAGCAGCAGGAAATTCCTAGTCGAAATACAGAAGGGAACAACTATTATTAGGAGAAACGTTGAAATATTCAATTTGTAGAATAATATAGAAAAATCTGTAGGCAAATAGAAGACAGGAATAGAAAGTTACATGAGTGACAAAAAAAATGTGTAAAAAATTTTTTTCAAAATAATTCTGTGTTTTTCTATATAGCAAAACTCCGTTTCCAATTAGATGTTCCGAAAAAAGCCGCCGACGCCAAAAAAAGGGAAGCAACCAAAAAAGAGGATAAATTTATAGTTCTTTTTTATATACAATTATAACCTCCTAATTTAAAAAGTGGCGATTTCGCACTTGTTAAAGATTGATGTGAGTATGATTTAATATAATGAACTAGTCTGAGATAAACATTATGTGAAACATATTAAACTTGCATTTGGTCTAGCCAACTGCCCACTAAAAAAAGTTTCTACCATAAAATAATGATTTGATTATATATTGGCATGGAATTCCCTACCCTCTAGCATAGTTTTATCAAACTCACTCTTTATTTTTACTAAACGGTTAAATAACGATTTTAGTTAATGTTTTGTGTAGCCTGTTTAATATTGTATTATTTGCTTAAAAATCGAAATTACTAAAAACTTTGGCAACATCTTATTCCAATTAACCCACTAATATTCCCTTTTTTGTTTTGTGATATTTTGATATTTATATTAGTTGATATTGTAATTCAGCTTCCACCTATTTATTTTAAATATTGTACTTATCTGTTATAATAATAACGTGTACAATAAACATTCTTCATTCCATTTCATTTCATTATAACACAGCATTGTTGCATTTTTAGTCTGGTGAAATGTTGATTGAAAAAATTATATTCACAGCAATTTTTGACAAGCGGCGAAATCGCCACTTTTTCAAAGTTATAGTTATTTTTTTACATAGAATTATAACCTCCTAATTTAGTAAGTGGCAATTTCACGCTTGTCAAAGATTGCTGTGAGTATCATTTTTTTGTTGTTATCACATTGTTGTGTAATTAATTTACCGTATAAACAAATCATTTTTGTAATAGTAAAAAATTTTTTCAGTGAGCAACTGTACAAACCAGATGCTTATCTCCCATAGTCTAAAGATTTCCACCTCATCTGGACTAATCCGTATTTTTTCTGTCTAAACATACCCCCGAGGTGAAATTATTGCCCCTTTTTCCCGCTCTATTCTTAGAGCATTTTTAAAGCTAGTGTTTTCTTTAGCAAAACTCCGTTTCATTTGGGAGTTCCGAAAAACGCAGCCGACGCTAAAAAAGGGAAACAGTCAAAAGAACCCTCCGGTGGTTTTCAATCCAAGCCGGGGTTGGATCTGAACGCTTCCAACAATTCCAACATGAGCAAAAAGTGGAAAAAATTCAGGTCCACGGTCACACGGCAGAACCGAAGGCTTATTAGGTGAGAAAATTATTATTATTTTTAATTACTACGGTAGAAGCGTATGTCAAACGAGCTCTCCGGCGGTTTTCAATGCAAACCGGGGTTGGATCTGAACGTTTCAAACAATTCCAACATGAGCAAAACTTTGAAAGAATTCAGGTCCACGGTCACACGGCAGAACCGAAGGCTTCTTAGCATTAGGTTTGGAAAATTATTATTATTTTTAATCACTACGGTAGGAGCGTATTTTTTTAATAAGCCTTATTTATTAAGTACTCAATCTGTGCTAAGTTAATGTTGTGGAATGTGTGATAAATAGAATAACACTGTTTCGATAAAAAAAATAAACCGCTCAAAAATTAGAAAATATAACTGATAAATAATACAAATAATAATTTATTTTGAAAAGTAAATAGAGTACTTGGTCGAAAGAAAAGTGATAAAGTGAAATTAACAACAAAAAAACACCTCTTTAAAACAAAACAAATCAAAAAACTTTTATCGTGTATTTTACAAAAAAATAGGCGGAGATTTGTAAAATGAGAATTTACAAAGGTTTTTATGAAACAGGCCACTGGAAGGACATTGTAACGCGCGAGAAAAAGGATGAGTGAAAACACATTTCGCCAAATAGAATCGTCGTTAGTCTGACACAATGAGTCAGAAGCGTCGTAAAATACTTCTAATTGTCACTTTTCTTATCTTAACACAAATTTAAACAAAATGAGTCAGAGTCACGTTGATCTTATACTGATTGTGACTTTTTGTGTTAGAGTAACAACGGAACGTAGTTGAAAACAACTACACTCTCTGGTGGGAACTGCTTTTTAAACAATATTAATTTACAGTTTAATTTACAGCCATGCTTACAGTGCAAAATATTTCGAATATTAATTTACCGTAATTTAAAATCTTAAGAAATTATTTATACGGTATCTTTTTCTGTAAATATTTTTTCAGTATATAATTGCATTTTTTTTTAATTTTGCCACTTTCCCCCTTTTTAAAGAGTCCGCAGTGCACCGCAGCAGAAGAGAAATAAATGATGGAAGTGAAAACAACAAGAGGGTTCAAGCATTAATTGTCATACCAGTCGCGCCACTCTTATTGTAGTTCAGTTTTAACCAATGAACACTGGGCAAAAAAATAAACACGAACCCCAAACGGACACGCCCCTTTTTAGCTCCTCCCGCGTTGATTCTCATGGTGCAAAATACGTACCCGCATATTGCTTATTCGACTGGGCGTTTAAGCTTTTTTATAAATCGAAATTGTATTTTCTATTCCTCGCGTAACGTAATATTTTGATTTTAAATAAATAATATATAATATTAATATATATATATTTATATATATTTTTAGAATGAATACCCAACAATTGAATATGGAACCTTTGTGCTGTTTGTCGTCCTGTTTTGTACGAAACGGCTGTCTGTTTTTGGCAGTTTGCGAGTTTTTGGTAGTTTTTTAAGTTAGAATAATAAATATACGACAAATTAAATTAAAATGAAATGAAATTAATATACGAGAAATTAAATTATGTAAACTAAACTACGTTGTAGAAATCCTTTAGACATGCCTGAAGTGTCATAATTCGAATTATATTGCTTTAATGCTTGGCTAACAGGCATAATTCTAGAACGGTTTATTTCAACCAAATAAACCGTTTTAAAATTATGCCTGTTAGCCAAACATTACAGCAATATAATTCGATTTAAATTAAACTACCACATAATAAAACCAAAAATATATAATATACCGAAAAATGTGCAATTCCTATATAAAAAAGTAAGTCAAAGTAGGCCATTATAATGAGCCTCTTTATTTAAATGGCACGTTCCATTATAATGGCATAGTAGTCATTTTAGTTCGGCGAATTAAAATGGAGAAGAAGCCATTATAATTGCCGTTTATTGATTTAATTTCACTTCATATATACTCACAAGTGTAATACTGTACGGGCCGCACGAGTTTTTTCGTATTGGTTTAATACTGTCCAACACGGTAAAACTCAATGCGGCCCGGACAGTATTACACTTGTGAGTATATATGAAGTGAAATTAAATCAATAAATCGCTATTATAATGGCTTCCTCTCCATTTAAATTCATGGAATTAAAATGGATACTATGCCATTATAATAAAGGGTGCCATTTAAATGGAGAGGCTCATTATAATGGTCTACTTTTCCGTAATTTTTATATAGGAGTTGCACATTTTTCGGTATATTATATAGTTTTGATAAAACAAAGTATACTGTGAAAACAAAGCTCAGAAATAAGATTAAATTGCCACCCGATATAATAAATTAAAGCTGTAAAAAACGTTAAGGGTTGGTTCATACTTATGTAAAAACGTCCTTTGGACTTTGTCCAAAGGACGTTTTTACATACGTTTATACGCTGTGTTTGTCCTTTGGACTTTGTCCAAAGGACGTTTTTACATAAGTATGAACCAACCCTAAATCAATTTTAAAAAACAAACAAGAATATTACTTCTGACTTGATACATACATTTTTGTTAAAAGGAAGGCAGTTAGAAACCAGAAAAGCTGATGTTTAGAAAAGAGTAGAAAAACAGTTGAAGAAATAAGTATACGATAAAATTTATTAGTAATGAAAAAGGGTAGGTTTTTAAAACAAATATCTTAGATAGAAGCTTGTTTTAAATATTATTATTTTAAAAAATATATAACATAATAGTGAAGTAAAAATATGAGATTTCATTTATTGCTTAGACACATTGACTGAACTAATTACGGCAGTGAATATATTTTTTTCTATATTTCTATTTTATATATATTTTTGGTAAGTAGAAGCAAGAACATGCGAGAGCCGGCGGTTAGAAGTAAAAAAAAGCTTACTCATTAGGTGAAAAAAGCTGGCTCATTGACAGATATAGACGGCAGAAATTAGTAGGGATGAGGCAGCAGAGTCAAACTGCAAATTCAAAAAGACTAATTTAAAAATTGCTATTCGAAAAAAACCTCTTGCCCACGTTTTAGCCGCATTATTAAAAATAAAGCCAGATGTTGTCCTTTGCCAGTAACCAGAGTTTCGTTCAACCCTGGTTGGTTCCATCCGGCACGCTCCTCGCCTTGCTCACCCCCTCTTCGCACTCTCAGAGGAGATCAGCAACCGCTACGAGTTTTGCCCAAAGGCCCTTGGTCCCAAGGTCGTGTTAATGTGTGTGCATGTGAAAAGATGTTGTGTTGTGTGTATTTGTGTTTTGCATAGCGGGCAGTTTGGTGATCTTTCAATGCTTCGTCTTCAAATCAGAAACATATCAAAACCAGACGCCATCTGGCACCTTTTTGTCAAGCTCCAATAAAGCCTGATAATGTCACTTTTTGAAATAATCTGCATACAATCAAATCAAATCAAATCAAAATGTTTATTTTAGTGAAGCAAAATCACAGCAAGTTTAATCAAAAAAACAAATGATACTAACACAATTATTAACCTTTTTTTACCTTTTATGCAAAGCAATAACGGCTGAATATTTGATAAAACAATGGCTTGTCTTTACTAGAAAATGACTCAAAAGCTTAATTAAGCACTAGTTTGCATCATTCATTACTAATACTTTTTAAACAAATTATAGAAGACGATGAGAATTGATTTTCAGATAAATTATTCCATTTTGAAATTACTGTTGCAAAAGAAAAATCTTTCTTGAGTCGTTTTTCTTAATTTTAATTTTTGTGAATGACCTCTACCTACGTTATTATTATACTAAAAACTGTGATTTTTAATTATGTTTTTCCATTAATAATTTTTTACAATTTAATGAAGATCAAAAATCTTACGATGATCTGTATGTCGGGTAATTTTAGAATTTCCAATCTTTCACTATAATATAAACTTAGCATTTGACATCGCTTAAACAATTTTCTAGATAAAGCTTCGCTGAACTCTTTCTAAGACAGCAATATCACGCTGCAGATATAGGCTTCATACTATACTTGCTTATTCAAACTGGGGTCTGACGTAGATCTTGTATGCGCGCAGAAAATTCAGTAATGCGTTTGATTGAAAACTTCTTAAAATTAACGAATAAGTACTTAACGCTTTCTTTGATATTAATACGAAATGATCTGAAATTCTAAGGTTTTCTGATACATAAACTTCTAGATCCTTTGCTAATTTACTAAGACGGGTTTTGAAAGAACTTTGCTGCAAAGGAAATAGCAAAATTTGTTTTTGTTCCAATATGAAGCACTTCACAGTTATGTTTGGCCCCATGTTAGACCAACCTAAAATTCTATCTAAATCTTCCTGTAGATTTGAAATTTTTTCATCATGGTCATTAACTGAGAAGCTAGTGAAAGCCTTTGCGTCGTCAAGAAATAACTTAATCTCTGAAAATTTCACACAATTGGGTAAATCGTTAATATAAATCAGGAATAAAAAAGGCCCTAAAACCAAACGCCTTGGATCAGAATTTGTTAAAGGGTAAGATTTATATTCAGTGTTATTGATACCTTTAAATCTCTTCCAGTTAAGAACCAACCTGTCCATTTAAAGGAGCGGTTCGGTATTAAACTTTTTATCCTCGATTTGATAATTTTTTGTGAAAAACTTACCCCGCCCCCCAAAAGCCCACAAAATTTTTTTCATCAAAATACCTCTAGTGGTTCAGGAGTTATGACCCTCCAAAAGTGGCGTTTTTCGACAATTCTGTACGTGAAAGATTGTTCAATGGGTATAATGATTTTCGTTACAAATTATACATTCAAAAAAGCGGCTACTTTCTACTTTAATTTGATACCTTGATCGTTAATATTGGTGCAGTATTTGTCAAGAGATAGCGTTTTTCGTACAAAAACATCTCGATTTTTTTCGCTAAAAGTGAAGGAAAGAAAGGTTGTGCAAACTTCACAAAATCACAACAAACATTTGGTGTTTTTAACGACAAAATCGCAGGTTTTTATGTACGGGAAACGTAATATTTCAACAAATACTGCACCAATCTTAAAGATCAAAGTATCAAATTAGGGTAGAAAATAGCCGCTTTCTTTGCATATTTTTTAGCGTAAAATTGTAATACTCATTGGCCAATTATCACGTACATAATTGTCGAAAAATGCCATTTTTGGGGGGTCATAACTCCTGAACCACTGCAGATATATATTGAAATAATTTTTGTGGGTTATTGGTGACAGGGATAAGGTTTTCACAAAAAAATTATCAAAATTGAAGACAAAAATTTTGACTCCGCAGCGCACTTTTAAAGAATCTACCAGTCACTCCTAATTTATTGTGCTTATACAAAAGATTTTCATAAGACACAGAATCAAAAGTTACTCCTAATTTATTGTGCTTATACAAAAGATTTTCATAAGACACAGAATCAAAAGCCTTCGCAGAATCTAGATATACAACATCTATACTTTTTAATATTTAATGTTTTAGTGCAATCATTCAACGCTTTTAAAACTTGGGTTATAGTTGAGCTTTTGTTCAATAGTGTGACGTCCAGAAATATGAAGCCAAATAAACCCAGGTTTTGAAAAAAAACAATGCAGAACAATTTTTCTATTTTTACATTTTAGGTTCATAAATGGGCGATACAGGAATTGAACCTGTAATCTCCAGCCTCAGTGCCTCGTTGACTGGCGTCCTGCGTTAGACCTTCACTCGCTTTAGAACCCGTATTTGTAAGACATCATATTTTTAAAACGTAATCACAACGGTAGTTGTTAAAAGATGAATGAAAAAATGAATATAGTTTTATTTGTCAAAATATAATAATCAAAAACATATGAAAATCGTTAAAAGTAAAGGAACATTTAAAATTTATGCGATTGACAAAAAGGTGAGTAAAGGTTAATAACACTCAATTACTTCCTAACAAAAGACACAATAAGTAACAAAAATACATAAAAAAATGCTAAATAAATATAAAGCCAATTTTAATACTATGATGAAAATACAATTAAAAATCTATCTAAGTTAGATAAGTTTAATTGTTTTTTATAGTTCGCTAGTGATTTGCATGATACTACATGATTATCAAGGACGTTCCAAACATAGATTACACGTTGTAAAAAAATATTACCTAATATTAACAGGATATTGATCAAAAAATTGTAATTTAAAATTATAACCGCAAAACTTATATTTTTTTGGATCGTATGTGAAAAAGTCTTCAACATTTAAATCAACAATGCTGTTTATAAATTAAAACACCATGCATAAATTAAATTTATTCGTTTTAATTCTAAAGATTCCAAATACAAAACTTTAAAACTCTTCGGGTAAAATATTTTTGAGCTTTGTCCAAGCATTTTATGTCACCAATTAAATATGAATTAAAAACGGGTTTAACTGATTTAAGTAAACATATGTTTTAAAGGTGCACGTCAGAACGAAAGGGTTATTGCTTTTAAAATAACGCAAAATTTCTGAGGCTCTGAAAAAGGCTTTTTGTGCTATTTGCGTAAAATGCGTGCAATGCGAGGGAAATTTCAGGTCATTAACTATACAAATACCAAGATATCTAAACAAATTGATTGCAGTGGGAAAATTTCATTATGTTCAAAATACTATGGTTTATCTTGAATTCGTAAATTTCCTAAAGATATAACATTACATGTTGTATAAACAACATTTAATCATTGCCATAATTTTGTCCAGCTTATAAAATTTTCAAGGCTATGTCAGACATACTTTTTAGCTGCTGTCCACCCGGAGAAATTTGGGTGTGTTTGCTATTTATAAATCTTCATCGAATCCTTAAACGCAAACACATGCCTTTTTACAAATTAGTACAAAGTGATTCTTTATTTTTAAAATATACACGTGCATTTTTATGATGTTTATACGAAGCACATAATTGCTTAAGGTGCGTGCAAAATCGTGAGTATACTAGTGATGTTCCCCGAAGCTCTGAAATCCAGAGCTTCGCTTTTAGGAGCCCCGGAGCTCCGCCCTATTTCAGTACTGACTTCATGAATGATTTAAGAATGATACCATAGATTATTTTTAAAATTTTGTAAATTTATTTTTTTTAAACTTATTTAAAACCTTAGAAATAGTCCAAATAGCGCAATTTTTAATGTATTTTAAGCTTAAACAGACTTAAAATCACACATTTAAGAGACGGAGCTCCCTCCGCTGTAAGTAACCGGAGTTCCGGAGCATGATATTAGAGGGTAGGTACATCACTAGTTTATACAATAAAATGCTACCAAAAAGGCAATAATTGGATTGGCTATTTGCTGTTTGTTGCGAATTTTGGAAGCCAAACACAGCTGGTCATCTTACGGTTACGGATTTCCGGAGCTAATCCACAACCCAGTCTGCTACTGCATTTTATTGGGTAAATTTTGATTTTGAAAAATCTGTGATGTTCCCTGGAGCTCCGTTTCGGAGCTCCGCAGTCCTGACGTAATTTTGTGATAATAGTACGAATAAAAATAACTACATTTCTTAATTAAATTTCATAAATACCTTATTTTTTTGAAATTTTTTGTAAAACTTTTTTTTCATTTATACAAAAGGACAAAAAATGGCTTTTATGCTGATAGAATAACTTAAAAAAGAAGAAAATTGTAAAAAATAACAATTTTTACAGTTCATATAATTTTTGTCATAAATTGTATATGATGCCAACTTTCTCCCTTTAGTTCATTTTTATTTAGTTGAATTTGTTATTTTATGGAACCCCAAAAAACTTTAATTAAATAGTATTATTTTAATTATCTGTGTTTTTTTTAATATTTTAAGGATATGCCGGGATTTGGACCATATTGACTGGGTTCTATTTACTGGACGTCTGTAACATACGGATGACTTTTCTCTTGGTACACCTAATATGCATGGGTTTAACTTTGGTCCTGGCGATAGTGGCGTTATCGCTGCTGATAGCGGAAGCGTTTTCCGTTAAAAATCTGAGCTGGAATATCGGTCAAATCGGCTTCGTGATAACGTTCGCTTTTCTAATAGTTTTATTGCCGTGGGGTATCGTTATAACTAGAGACTGTCGATCTTACTATCGAACGTGCTATTTGTTTGTAACTTAGGTCGCTTGTGATACTTTTGCACCGGGGTTTATACGTGAAGAGTCACTGGCTTAAATTCGGCCAGCCTTAATTTCGGCCAACGGCTTGTTATTTTTTAAATGCGCATAATTATATATGAACTGTGTATGGGTAGAGAGATGACATGATCTATCGAACCATACGCAGTTTATTTTATAATTTGACGTATATCAAAAATAAGTAATGGGCCGAAATTGAAGCCTGGCCGGATTTCAGTCAGTTATTTTATACAGAAAGATTTGGCTGGGAGAAATTAAAAAAACAGCTTATTTAGCCTTTGAATTGATTGATTTTTGCCACAGTTATGTGAGCGTATATGTAGTCTTTACATAACAAACATTTGATAAAAATTGACCGTTAGTTTAGTGAGATATGTTCGCTTGAAATTTTTTTAGTGTACAATTTTTTAAAGCAAACTATGGTTTTTTTATAATACCGAGCCCAGATTTATATGGCCCCGGTTTTTTAGCCAAGATTTCTTAGAAAAAATACTAATTTGCACAAGCTCACGTCTTTTGATGCCCTTCGGACGCAAGCGCGTTGGACCTAGCACACACCGGGTGACGACTGACACCGGATTGAAGTGAATATGTGCTAAACGCGTTGTCACTTATCACAGTGTGAACCAGCTCTTAGTCAGCGCAACGGTTCTGTTAATTTTTCGTACTATACTTTTCTATAAAAAAACCCAGCAAATTTTTTTGTGGAGTTTTTACGCAATTTTGTGTTTTTGTATAGTATAAAAACGTAACCCAAACATATACCTTTTATAAATAAAGTCAATTGAAAAATAATTTTACCAATTTGTGAGAAACTTATTTTATTACATTTAATTTTTTTAGAAAAATATAATTTACTTAGTTTTAATAGTGAAAATTTATTCGTGTAAAATAGGGGCATATTTATTAAAATATTTTATCTTGTTTGTTCAATGATTAAAACTTATTTTTACCATAGTTTTAATCTTTTTAATCAAATTTACTTACTGTGTATGTTATTTTTTTGCTGGTACTAATAAAATCTTGCATGGTTATTTCTGTATTCTATATTTATATTGTGTATGCTATTTATTTTATGTCAATAAACAAAAAAGCCCGAGAATATCCAACAATTTTATAAACTGAATTGTTTACGGATAGAGATGATTCTCTATATACAATTTTTACAATATATTACAATATGAAAATGGAAAGAAAAACCATGAGTAATTAATTATGCTATTCTTTTAAAAACTTATTATCAAATAAGAATCGTCCAAAAAGGACCCATTTAGTTTCTATTACATATTTTCACTTTCATTGAAACGCATACGTACGTATTGACAACTTTAAAACAATTGGTATTTGTTGTAATAAGTTTAATTACATTTAACAATTTATCAAAATTACCAATAAAACTAGTTTTATGTTTGAAAATTGTTTTCGCAAAGAAACATGCTTTCCACATTTTAATGGCCAACATTATATGCTATATTTATGTAATAAAACTGTCATTTTATTAAAAAGTAAATTAAACTAAATTAAATATTAAAAATACTGGTATTAAGATTTTAGATTTTAAGTTTTTGAAATAAATGCATCGCGCTGAGTTGGCTGTAAGGTCAAATATTCTTAACAAAATATTAATTTTTAAAAATTTTAAATTTATTTTAAAAAAAAAAATTTAAAAATTTATTTTTGTTGTTTTGTAAAATCCAAAAGACAAAAAAAATTTAAAAATTTATTTTTTGTATTTTGAATTTTACAAGACAACTATTACAAAATTTTGTTACTTACGAAATTTTTTTGGAAATTATACTGACATATAATTTCTACAGGAATGTTTTAGTTTGTGCAAAAGAATTATTTATTTACATTTTTTGGTTTATTTTAACGAATAAAACTTACTTTAACTTTTGTAAAAATATAAGTTTTCATATAGGTGCGTTGTGTCTTAGTAATAGTACAAATTAAAGTTTAAGTCTTGGCAGGGGGGGGGGTTTTTGAGAAAATATTAGGTGCAGAGAAACACATGACGCAACTAAATAATAATTGGTTACATAATCGCTGAAAACTTTTTTTAAATTTTTTTTTGCTCGCGGGTTTATTGTTTATTTCTTCCTGGTGGAGAGCGGTAACGCCCTTAGTTTCAGCATGAAAGACTTTAACTTTCATGCGTTAAAGTCTTCCATGCTGAAACTAAGGGCGTTACCGCTCTCCACCAGGAAGAAATAAACAATAAACCCTCGAGCAAAAAAAATTTTAAAAAAGTTTTCAGCAATTATGTAACCAATTATTATATAGTTACGTCATGTGTTTCTCTGCACCTGATATTTTCTCAAAAAAACGAGTGGTTACTTTACCACTCATCTAGTTTCATCCTGATGGAATTTAACTTTAGTCCAAGAATTTTAAGGCTGAGGCACACTCTGAGGCTCCGGTGATTCAAAATGAAGGTAGCTTCAAAGCTTCTGAAGTATTTCCCACATGAAGCTTCTAGTTCTTTTTTTAGAACTTGTTTTAACAAATCCCTGTTGATTTTTTTTTGATTTGTATCATAGATTTATAAAGCTAGGAGCAACGTGTTGACAATAATGTCTGCGTTAGTGATGTTCCTACCTCTCAATATCCTAGTTGGAATATTTAAAGCGGAATAAGCCCTGGAGCTATGGAGAACATTAGAAGTCTGCACTGGCACTGCGTGCACTGGTGACACAGCTCGAGTTTTAATTAGTTATTATCTTGTGGACTGAGCGTAAAAACTGTAAAGAGCAATTATCAGCGCATAAGAATTTTTTATATTTTTAAGCCCGGTTCACACTGAGGTGGCAATGCCACCGCCTCAGATGAGAATGCCACCGGTGCTATTGCCACCGCTATGTTCACACTGTAGTGGCATTGTCCTATTTTTTAGTGGCGCAAACAGCAGGGAGAATTCCACGCTTTAGTTTAAAAAATGAGAGTGCCAGATCATGAATATTTTCATTACTATTTTTTGATGTCTCTTGCTCAATTTGATTATTTGTTTTCGCAGAAAGAAACTTAAAATTTTTCTTTTTAATTAAACATAAATGATTTTTTTTAGATTGTTTAATGACCCGTCATACATCCTATTTTAACCCAAGGCCGTGCATCAAACTATATTAGAAACAGCGCCGCAGAAAAATTCTCAAATCTTTTATTACTGCATAAAAATTGCTAATTCGTATTCAAGCACTTTTTCATACTATGTACTTATGTGTGTTTAAAATTCGTAAAAAAACTACTTAAAAATTTATTTTTTATAAAAATCATTTGTTTTTTTTAAGTATTAAGTTTTGCAATATAACCACAGTTTTTTTAATTCATTTTGATGCAATGCACACGCGTTTTTCCGTTAATAAAACGAAAATGTAAAAAGAAGTCACATGAGAAACATGTCTTAATATTAATTTTAAACAATGTACGTTAAACATGTAAGCAAGTGTTAACAATTACGCGTTTCTGTGCTTCTCCAGACGCGTATGGTCAAGATAAGTAATGGTGTAGACTTCGCAAAGGAGTCTTCATTACAAATCGCATTACAACCCAAAAATGTAGCTATATTATGAATAAAGAGAGAAAGAGCACCTTAACGATTTTTTATAAAACATGAAAAACATATAAAAATGCATATTACAATATAAATTTTAAACATTTTATATAAAAAATATATAAGTTTAGCACATTTTTGGTTTCATGCATTCAACTGTTAGCTATAATCACTTATCAATATGATAAAATAGAGTTTAATAAGTCCTATAACATTAAATTTTAACAAAAATTTTGTTAAAAAATATTTTGTTTGGTTTAATTGACATGCTTAAATCATTAATTAGTTTTCGCTAATTGATTTTTAGTCAAAACAATTATTAATTGTAAAAATTGAAATTACATAAAATTTTTTTAAAAAAAAATTTTTATTTAAAATATAATAAATACATAACAATTTTGAAAAAATTTGAATTAAATTAAATTAATTAAATTTAATTAAATTAAAATTAATTTAATTAAATTTTATTAATTAAATTTAATTAAATTAAATTAAAAAATGTGAAACCAAAATACATCAGTTTCAACGCTGTCGAGCGTTTTTTACCAGTGTTAGTTACTCTATTGGCTATTTTAAAGACACTTATTAGTATAAAATTTAAAAAAAACAGTTTTTTTAAATAGTAAACGGCAAAAAATTTGCGCGTGGACAGTCTACACTTTGCAATGATATTCAGTGTAGCAAGTGAGGAATTAAAACCGTAATATTCACGTCAGTATTTTAAGGACCCTCAAAATGTCATATAGTATTCGTGATCACGTCATATATATTTT
>JASAMX010009103.1:0-10142 GCA_030248175.1 Microlaimidae sp. YZB2_3 | reverse complement strand
TGTTGTACCTACTTGGTTCGGTTAGTATTGTTCATGTTGAATCTTTCGTACCACCACTGTAAAACGTTCGTTTTACGGTGGTGGTATTTTTGTTTAACGATTGTGGTATGTACACTTCATCGCAGTAAAGTGTAAGTATCACCTAGGCCTATCTAAGTTTTACGTAATACTTTATGCATTATGAGTAGACAGTAAGCGAGCAAATTGAAATGGGTAAATCTATTCGGTAAGATTATGCCAATTATATCCGCACATAGGGTATTACGTACCACTTAGGCACGAAGTAGGTGACACGTAAAGTCTACCGCGGTGAAGTTTAGGCACCGAAATGATTAGACAAATATACCATCACAGTGAAACAACGGTTTCATTGTGATGGTATATTTGTCTAAGGTACGAAGGTTTCACCGCCGTGTTTCGATAGTTTCCCGCGGTGTTACGAAGATTTCACCGTAGTGCTCATTAAAGTTATATACCTTAATTAGTGAACGAGGGAATCTTAGTGAACGAGGGTCTTGAGGCCTTTGGGATATTTTGACCAGGGGATATTATGACCGGCTCTCAATCAAACCAGGCTAACAGGAATTTACTCCGCAGCTAACTCCGCTCCCCCGCTACTCCACTCCGCAGACCCTGTTTTTAAGCTTAAAGGTGCGGTGTGGAGTCAAACTTTTTGTCTTCGATTTTGCTCATTTCTTTTAAAAGACCTTACCCCTGCCCCCAACAGCCCACAAAATGTTTTCAACAAAATAATTCCAGTGGTTCAGGAGTTATGATCCCCTAAAAATGGCGTTTTTCGACAATTCCTTACGTAAAAGATTGATCAATGAGTATAGTATTCTCAAATATTACGATCTGGAGCTCCGGAAATTTAAAGCGCAGGGAGTTCCAGAGCTCTGCTCTGCTTCTTAAATGAGCAATTTAAAGTTTAGACTAAAATATGTTTAAAATTATTTTATTTAAGTTTTTACATTCTATAGTTGCTAATAAGTTTTGAAAAAAATTCGGTTTACAAAAATTTTTTTACCAAAATAATCTTTGGTATGACTCTTTAATTATACAAAATGAGTACCAAAATAAAAGCGGAGTTCCGGAGGACTGCAAAGCACCGGGAAACTCCAGAGCTTCGCGCTTTGAATAGTGAAAGCTACAGTGCAATAATTGAGGGCAGATTAGTAGATAAAAACATGTATAATTGCTTTATTTTATACAACATACATTTATATGGCTTACTGCGCGATATTTGCCATATTTAAATTTTATAACAAAGATTTTATAACAAAGATTTTTAAATAAAAAAAACCCAGTTTAATATTGAAGATCAAATTATAAAGAACTTTAAGTCCTTCTAAATTATCCGGCTTGTGATTAGTCATAGTGAAACCGATATTTTAAAAAATTTTCTGTCTTTTCAGTTTTCCAGCTTTCTAAAATAATTTTATATTTGTTATCCGTTAAAACTTCTGAAAGGTTTTGCCATTCAAAAATAAAAAAAAACCCACGAAACACTTATTTGTTACTAGAATATTGTAATACTGTATAAAAATTACACCTAGTTGTCAGTTGACTGCGATAATTTTCATGTCGGCCACGTAAATGAGCGGTTTATTTCAGGTAATATAAAAGTTTGATTCGTGAAAGTACTCTCCTTTAATATGAAATATTTTATTTTAACATTTTTGAAATCAGCATTTTGAAACAAAAATTACAGTTTGTAACAGCTATAATTGATTGGTTTTTGTATATTTAATGAAAACTCAAGATTTAAAAATTTATGCAAACAAAAACGTCATAAATTTACAATTTAATTGGTTTAAAATATTTTTAAAAAGTCACAATGTAATTTATTCATATAAATCCAAAATTATAAAAACTCAATATTTTTATTGAGTTTTAAAAATAAATCATTTTTAAGAGCATTGCATTTACCTAAGTGAAAAATGAAACAAGTAAAACAAAACTAAAATTCTACAAATTTAACAATTTATAAACCATTTTGCATTTTAGACTATAAGTTCAATTATTAGCAACCAATAAAAGCAAATTATTGTATTTACTGATAACACGTGTACAAAATGGCGGTACAATAACTTTAAAACCTTGATAAATTTTAAAATTTATGTTTACATTCTTTTTATTAGGATTATCTAACCCTTAGAATTTAAAAACAATAGATACTGCTCACTTTATAATATAAAACCAAAATTTATGGGCACATTAAAAACCCCATAGGGACCTCCGGAATCTTTGGAAAATAATCTTTTTATATTTTTTGGCTGTTTGTTAACTATCGAATAAAAATGATTAAATAGCCAAAACAAAACTCAACATATCTAACTCCCACACAAAAATCTGTGGAAACATAATTTTTAATTCAAAAACTATACACAAATATTTTACTTGAATAGTTTTGTGAAAATTATGCTGAGCATACATATTTGTAAGCAGAAAATAAAAATTGATAAAAAATAACTTCAAGTGTCGTGGCACATATTGAATAAAAAATGGTGCATTTGAAAAAATTGAGTTCCCGGAAATTTCGTCTTTTACAATACGTCTTCCAACATCTCATCTTCTACAACTCGTCTTCGGAAAACTCGTCGTTTAAACATCTCGTCTTCGGAAAACTCGTCTTTTGAATGCGATTTTGTAAACGTACTCTTTAAAAGACAAGTTTCTTCTATTTTTTGACTAAAACAATGTAATAAAAACCTTTTTTACCTAATCCTAAGCAAAAGCCGAAAATCAAGCAAAATTTTTATCATGATAAATTTTTATTAAATGATTTATTTAAATAACTGAGAACCTAAGCCCAAGCAAAACCTAAAAAATCAAGCAAAACTTTATCATGGCAAATTTGTATTTAAAATGATGCTTTTTGAACTGAAGATTAAAAACCTTATTTTTTTCTAAGCCTAAGCAAAACCCAAAAATCAAAGAAAATTTTATCATTGGGGTGGAAACTCGCATTTTTGAAAGTACGTTTACAAAATCGCATCCAAAAGACGAGTTTTCCGAAGACGAGATGTAGAAGACGAGATGTTGAAAGACGAGATGTAGAAGACGAAATTTCCGGACACCAAAAAATTGAGCATATAGGTCATAAATACAATAAATTATATCGGGTAAAATTGCAATTTCAAATCTAAATAAATTTTATATACATTATTCATGCCGTTAGTGAGTTACCAACTTAATTTCTTTAAAACATGCATGCACCAAGCCGTAGTTTACACGGACACATACACGGTGTATACACCGTGTATACCCAGCTTTGTGAATTCCGGTCTTGCTGGCAAAGTAAGACAAAAGAACTGCTGGAAAAATAAGATTGCTTAGGCCGAAATGAAATTCACAAAACGGGGTAAACACGGTGTAATCACCGTGTTAGTGTATTCGGTGTATACACCGTGTAAACTACGGTATTTTTGGGTGCTAGCACGGTGTTAGTTAATCCGGACAAATTACAGTAGGTTTTTTAGCTAATTTTATTTTTTTGTTCGAAAAATTCAGGCTAACGGTAATTCCCATGGACCATGGACCAACATGGACCCAACATGGACCCGTCCATGAGGGGTGAAAGACTCAGTTTAACAAATCGAAATCAATATGCCCTACAAGTTCCTAAGCCTAAGCGAAGCCTGAAAAACAACCTAAACTTTATTAAACTGCTGCGTGGAAAAAGTTTACGCTGTTTTTTAGGTTTCGCTTAGGCTTAGGGAATTAGGAGGAAATTCGAGCGGCGCGATATTTTGTTAAACTGAGTCTTTCACCCCTCATTGACGGGTCCATGTTGGGTCCATGTTGGTCCATGGTCCATGGGAATTACCGTTAGCCTGAATTGGGGCTAACGGTAATTCCCATGGACCATGGACCAACATGGACCATGCCCATGAGGGGTGACAGACTCACTTTAACAATACAAAACAATATAAAGTTGTTAGTGCACCTCAGGCTTAGGCTTAGGCTTAGGCTTAGCACAAATCTAAGCCTAAGCCTAAGCCGTTTAAAAGTTAAAACTAACAACTTTATATTGTTTTGTATTGTTAAAGTGAGTCTGTCACCCCTCATGGGCATGGTCCATGTTGGTCCATGGTCCATGGGAATTACCGTTAGCCAAAACTCACTGTTTAACATATATTTACAATATTTTGTTCTGTCACTTTTTACACAATTTTGCAATTGTTTAATAGAGATTTAAAAGTTTATCGTTTTTTTATACAAATAATTCCTCTAAATTTTGCTTTTTATATCTTTTTTTTATCGTTAAATGAAATTTTAACACACTTAGCCCCAGGTATAGGGAAACCTACTGTAATTTGTCCGGATTAACTAACACCGAGCTAGCCCGAGGATTATCCCTTTTTGTAAATTCCGACCCAACGTCGTATTCCGTCCAGAATTACCAAAGATATAGTCCAAAATCAAAAATTCCCAATTTGGAAAAGTGCCGAAATTAAATGCACTACCCTATTGCATATAATTTTTATGCAAGTTTCTGTTTTTCGCCACCTGCAGAGAATTATATCAACACAGCACTACGACAGTATAAACTTCCCAAAACTAAAAAGTTTCAGTTTTTTTATCTTTGCAAAACAAACTATTAAGTATAAAATTTTTGTTTAATTTTTAGGTTTTGCTTAGGCTTAGGTAAAAATAGTTATCTTAAAAAAACACCATTAAATATAAATCAATCATAAAAATTTAGTTTGATTTTAAGGTTTCGCTTAGGCTTAGGAAAAACAGGTTTAAATTATTAAAGAACTAGCCATTTACTAAGTTTTTTCTTTAATTTCAAGGAAAAATATAAATTTTTTAATTATCGTTTATTGTTAAAACAACATTGCTTTGTTTAAGTTTATATTGAAAATTTTTTTTATATTCTATTGGGTTTTTTTTATTCTTGGGGGGGAGGGTTATACCAAAAATATATAATATACCGAAAAATGTGCAACTCCTATATAAAAAGTGCCAAAAAGTAGGCCATTATAATGAGCCTCTCCATTTAAATGACACTCTCCACCATAATGGCATAGTAGCCATTTTAATTCGGCGAGTTAAAATGGAGAAAAAGCTATTATAATAGCCATTTATTGATTTAATTTCACTTCATATATAGTCACAAGTGTAATACTTTCCGGGCCGCACGAGTTTTTGCGTGTCGGTTTAATACTGTCCAACACTCGTGAAACAAAAACTCGTGCGGCCCGGACAGTATTACACTTTTCCTTTTTCCTTATAATGGCTTTTGCCTTTTTTCTTTTTTTGCTTGTTTTTTTGGCGGTTAGAGAGGAAGCTATTGTAATAGCCATTTATTGATTCAATTTCACTTCCATATTTGTTATTGTCGGTCGTCTGAGCTGTGCTTTCGTCGATCGTCCCTGTACTGTGTGCGGCGGAACGTTTCCTTTCTTATTTGTTTTCTATTCTGTCTTCTCGGTTTTCCCGTGTTTTTTTGTTGCTTTAATCTGTTCACCTCGTGAGTTTCGTGGCCGTGTTATTGTATATATGGAAGTGAAGTTAAATCAATAAATGGCTATTATAATAGCTTCCTTTTTTTTTTTTTCCTCCATTTTAACTCGCCGAATTAAAATGGTTTTTGGGGGCTCTTGGTTTTTGTTTTTTTTTATCGGGTTGTTTTTTTTATATATTTTTGTTTATACTACTCATTTTATAGCATTTGCTACTGTGCCATTATAGTGGAGAGTGTCATTTAAATGGAGAGGCTCATTTTAATGGCCTACTTTTACGCACTTTTTTATATAGGAGTTGCACATTTTTCGGTATATTATATATTTTTGGTTATACTACCTTGGAGAGGAGGTTTAACGTCCTTTTTAAAGCAACGCGTACTGCGGCGGTCTAATGCTCGGCGGTCAAATGTTTGGCGTTCAAGTGCGCGATGTTCTAATGCTGGCGGTTAAAGTGCGCGCTGTTCTAATTCTAATGTTTTAAATTATAAAATTTGTTTATTTCAAATCCGCAGCGCGTCTCACTCGTCGGTTTATTGATGCAACGTTCAGTGTTAGAAGAGCGGAAAGAATACCTTCCAGCATAATAACGGCAAACTACGATTCACGGCTAACGGTAATTCCCATGGAACAACATAAACCCGCCAATGAGAAGTGAAAGACTCACTTCAACATTACAAAACAATGTAAAGTTGTAAGTGCACCTCAGGCTTAGGCTTAGTGTCGTCCTAAGCCTAAGCCGTTTAAAAGTTAAAACTAACAACTTTATATTGTTTTGTATAGTTAAAGTGAGTCTTTCACCCCTCATGGGTGAGTCCATGTTGGGTCCATGATGGTCCATGGTCCATAGGAATTACCGTTAGCCCTAAAAAGGCTAACAGGAGAAAACTCCGCAGCTGACTCCGCAGCGGAGTTACCTGGAGTGAAATAACCTTTTTTAAGCTTAAGGCTATGCGTTCCTAAGCCCAAGCAAAGCCTTAAAAACAACCTAAACTTTAACAAATAGCTGCGCGAAGAAAGTTTAGGTTGTGTTTAGGCTTTGCTTAGGCTTAGGAAGGCGTAGGCTTAAACTCCGCTGTGGAGTCAGCTGCGGAGTTTTTTCCTGTTAGCCCCGATTCACTGGCAAGCACTAAAAGGGGTCCGTATAAAATCCCCATGGACAAATTCCCCATAGGCCAAAATCCCCATAAATGTTACAAAATCCCCATAAGGTGGTGTAAATTCCCCATGAAACAGTGCAAATTCCCCATAAAGTGGTGTAAATTCCCCATAAATATAATGCGTTTGCAGTATTTCCTTAAAATTTTAACACTTGGAAAATACAACAAAACTTTATCATGATAAAAAGTTAGCTTGATTTTAGGGTTTTGCTTAGGCTTAGGAATAAATTAAAACATTTTTAATGCTTTTATAATAAAAACTTAGTTTTTTTAACACATTTTAGTTTGCAAACGCATTTCTGATTCTTATGGGGAATTTGCACTACTTTATGGAGAATTTGCTCTACTTTATGGGGAATTTGGCCATGGGGATTTTGCACGTCACCACTAAAAGACACCTACCACACCTACTACACCTACTACACCGACCGGCCGACCGAGGGGTTAAAGTCCTTTTGTTACTAAAAATTTCCCTAAGCAACCTAAGCAAAACCTTAAAACCAAGCTAAATTTAATGTTTTGTTTGATTTTGAGGTTTTGCTTAGGTTGCTTAGGTCGGTCGGTGTAGTAGGTGTCTTTTAGTGCTTGCCGATTCACTTGACAAATTTCACTCGATAAGCTTTTTTTTCACTTGATAAGCTGTTTTTTCGGTTTTGTTTAGGCTTAGGAAGCAAAACCAAAAAAAAACAGCTTAAGGAGTAAAATTTGTCGAGTGAATCAGAGTTTGCCATAATAAATTCTGCGCCGCACGGCGAGAAGTTGTTTATTCCGAAGATAATTTACTGGAAAGTATTTTTGCAAAAATTATTATTGCAGAAAAAATTCTTTCCGAAAATTTTATGCAGAATGTATTTCTTCCGGACACCTGTCAAATTACCCAATAGTATTTTTACCAGAATGTTATTTGTAAGAAAGTCAAATGTCGAAGGAATTTTTACGTTGGTATTATTACGTGGAGCCTCGGTTTATTGGTGCAACGTTTAGCGTTAGAAGGGCGGAAAGAATACTTTCCAGCCAACCGCGGTGACGTTAGCATCCAAAGTTGCTACAGCAACGACGGTTACAAGAACTACTTTCCAGAATGTGGAAGAAGCACATTTTTTAAGACAATAAACACATTCTAATTATTTAAACTAAAAGTACAACAAAAATGTGTAAAATTTTATAAACAAATACTTAAAAAAGTGTAGAAACAGAAAATATTGGTTATTTTTTAATTATTTAAGTTTTAAAGCATTTTACACCAATTATTTTAAAAACACGTTTAGCACTAAATATTGCCAAAGCAGTGGTCCTTGAAACAGTGGTTGCTGAAAGTACGGACTACTTGCTAAACATGGACACTGCAGCAACCACTCTTTCAAGGACCACTTTTAAGTTAATAAACACATTCTTACACACACATTCTTCATATAAATGTATTTTGTATAAAATAAAGCAATTATACATGTTTTTATCTACTAATCTGCCCTCAATTATTATGCACTGTAGCTTTCACTATTCAAAGCGCGAAGCTCTGGAGTTTCCCGGTGTTTGACTTTGCAGTCCTCTGGAACTCCTCTTTTATTTTGGTACTCATTTTGTATAATTAAAGAGTCATACCAAAGATTATTTTGGTAAAAAAATTTTTGTAAACCGAATTTTTTTCAAAACTTATTAGCAACTATAGAATGTAAAAACTTAAATAAAATAATTTTAAACATATTTTAGTCTAAACTTTAAATCGCTCATTTAAGAAGCAGACCAGAGGTCTGGAACTCCCTGCGGTTTAGATTTCAGCAGAAAACTTAGTATCGGTAATATTTGAGAATACTATACTCATTGATCAATCTTTTACGTAAGGAATTGTCGAAAAACGCCATTTTTAGGGGATCATAACTCCTGAACCACTGGAGTTATTTTGTTGAAAAATTTTTGTGGGCTATTGGGGGCAGGGGTAAGGTCTTTTAAAAGAAATGATCAAAATCGAAGACAAAAAGTTTGACTCCGCACCGCACCTTTAAGCTTAAAAACAGGGTCTGCGGAGTGGAGTAGCGGGGGAGCGGAGTTAGCTGCAGAGTAAATTCCTGTTAGCCTGGTTTGATTGGGAGCCGGTCATAATATCCCCTGGTCAAAATATCCCAAAGGCCTCAAGACCCTCGTTCACTAAGATTCCCTCGTTCACTAATCAAGATATATAACTTTAATGAGCAAAATACATAACTAAATATAAAAATATCGTGATAAAGCTTAGCTTGATTTTTAGGTTCCGCTTAAGCTTAGAAAAAATAAAAATAAAACAATTTGAACAACATTTATGTTTAAAACGTTAAAATCCTTCAGGCTGCAATTAAGGGCGTAACCATAGGTGGGCGGCCTCCCGGATTTTGGTTGGGGGTATACCCGACCCCCGAAATTTGGGGGTGGGGTGTCCCAAAAATTTTTTCTGGGACATACCTCAAATACCCCGGCATTTTTAGCCGAAAATGGGCCATTTTTAGCGTTTTTAGTACTGGGACCCACAAATTTTAGGGGGGTGTCCGGGGTACCAAGTACCCCTAAAATTTATAAAGGATGTCGGCTATAATCGGCATTTTGGGGGGTATAACCCAACCCCCCCCCTACCCACCTATGGGCGTAACCGCTCGTTGTCAGGAAGAAACAAAGAATGAACGTGCAAGAATAAAATATATAAAAAAGTTTTCTGAGATGTTGTAACCAATTATTATTAAGTTGCGTCAGGTGTTTCTCTCCACGTGATATTTTCTCGAAGAATGAGTGGTTACTCTACCACCTAGTTATTTTCACCCTGATAGAATTCATCTTTAAACCTTCTGTGAAAGTATTTTATTTAGTTTTCTTATAAAAATCGCAGTTTTTTGCTTCTACTAAAGTTATAAAACTTGATCATATGAATATATAAATATTTGATGGGTATTATCCAAAAATTACATATATATATATATATATATATATATATATATAATATATAACTCAAAAAAATGTATTCTAAAGATATCAGATTAAACAATAATCATTTTTTATTGGTGTATAACTGTATTTTTTATTGTGTATAACTGTATATTAACTGTATTTTTTATTGGTGTATAATATAAATGCAAAACAATTTGCACACAGCCAGCACACACCTTATTATTCATAAAAACTCATGATTCTTTATAGTTTTTAAAGATTATTTTTCATAAATCTTCTAAAAATAAGTTAAATAATATACAATTCTACTTTTTATAACTTAATTTCAACTTAAAAGTTAAAAAATAGCAATATTTTCGAAGTGTGTGCCAAGTGTGTGCCAAGTATGTGCCAAGTGTGTGCTAAGTGTGTGCCAAGTGTGTGCTAAGTGTGCGCCAAGTGTGTGCCAACTTGACGGCGCCGTCTAGACCCCCCTTTTGGGTCGGCAAAAAGAAAAATTTGGGGTTGGACCCCCCTTTTGGGTCGCCAAGGATAAATATTATGGGCCCAGAAGGGCCATTTTTTAAAATTTTTTTTCGCGCTTTGCTCCACTCAGCCT
>JASAMX010009102.1:0-24429 GCA_030248175.1 Microlaimidae sp. YZB2_3 | reverse complement strand
AATGGAAATCCGGGATTTTCATTAAGCTTATGTTAATATCAAAACAAGTAAATAACAACAAGTAGACAAAATAACACAAACACTCGATTTTGGAAACGCAATTAACAACGAATAACGGTATTAATAACTACGAACGCCTATTTCAGACGGTTTTTGAAAGCTCTGAATTTGCAATGTAAATCAGCCTCAAATTTTGGTTTTGTTATTTTTGTTAAAAATTTATATTGTATGCACGACTGTCAAAACGTTAGTTTATAAAATTTGTATGTTATGGTGTCTACTACAATGGTCAAAACCCTGCCATAGCCATAACCAATTTCAACGATTTGAAACCTCAAGTATCGGTTCAGAAAATATTCTTTAAAAAAGCATAAAATTTTGCATCTAGCATCATGGGTGATTAATATATTAATAAATTTGTTTTTTAGTGTTTTGCGTTTAAGAGTTTTTTTTTGTTGTCAACAAAAATTTTGTATCGAAAATATTGCCCTTGCTGTCAGTAATTTTGTGTTCTCGAGGCTTTTGGGTACAAAATCTAATAAAAATTTAAACTCAAAAAGCAACAAAAAAAAAACAACACGCAACTGAAAAATTACTGAGCCACAGCACAATAATTGTTGAATTTTTTATTTTAATCTGTCTGTATAGGTATTTTGGTTTTCAAAATATTAGCTAAAATGTTAAAATTATAAAATCGCATTTCAAAATTTTCTATATCTCGAGAGATTTTCTAAGCAAAAATAAATATATTTCTAAGTTCTTACGTGAATAGCTTCCAAATGATGCATTTTTTTATTAATCAAATAATGTTACTAAAGTGAAAATTGAGAAACTTTGATTTTTAAACTTGATTGTTGGGATTCCCATCTCGGACATCCCACCTACTAAAGCTTAGTTCAAATAAAAATGTTTTTTATTGTCATTGACTAAAATGAATTTTTTAACTTTAAGTTAAAACTTATGTATAAAATTGTTTGCCTACATTTGGTACCACATAACTTGTGACTCAATATAATGTATCAATCACTTTCGTTTTTTAATTATACACACTGCATTCAGATTTTTTGAAACCTTTATTTTTTTCTTGACGCTCAAAAAGACTAGTGAGAATTTTTTTGCAATTAGCAATCAATTAACTTACATACTTACGATTAAACAATTTTATTACAAGTATTTTTTAAAACGAACGTTCCTTATTAGTCCTATATAACTAGGTGTTATACGTAAAATATAAAATATTTTCTTAATATTTTTTAAGTTTTTTAGAAAACGTAGAGGATTGAATTAGGAGCTTAGGCTTTGGTAGAAATAAAACCTATTAATTTTGTACATAAACAATAAATAGATAATACAAAATATATAATGACACGAAGCTAGTACTGTATGTCTTAGTCTCGTACTTCACAATGGCATTATTCGGAATTTAAAAACTCCAACTAATCTGATGTGACACATGACAGATGTTCGCCGATCTTTAATAACTTGAATTGGGATGTAAAAATCAAAGTCAGTAATAAACCAAGAGGGCATTATTACAGTAAATCCTAATCTCCGTTCAATCTTACCCTCTGGGGTTATTTTGCATTTTGAAAAGCGATCAAAAATAACTCGAGGAAATGAGAAGGAATTTTTTTAAATATTTTTAAAAGCTAGAAATTAATTAAATCAGTTAAAAACATTTTTATATTAATTTAAATGTAAATTAAAATGATTATTCCTAATTCGGAAAAACATTCAAAAGTATTTATAAGAATACCATGTGCATAATAGAGTATTATTTAGAACCGGTTTAAAAAAAGAAATTTACTTCTTAAGACAAGTTGTGTTTTTAAATTTATTACTTCTTATTTTTTCTGTTTGAATTATTCAGAAAACTTATTTATAAGTTGAGAGGACTAAAGTATTTGAGCTTTCATAAAATTAAATATTTGTTTCATGATTAAGAAATTAAACGTGGATTACTGTAAACACACCACAGACAAAATAAAAAAAAAACACACACACCATAACAGACTTGTTTTTTGACGTAAAATTATTGTTATTCATTTATTAAACCTAGGATTTTGGCTACCTAAGCTTTATTCTGCATAGTTTTGTTTAAATTTATCCACAATTAAGGAATTTAATTTATTAAGGAATTCCGTGCTTAAATAAAAATTATGCTTTGTTTTCTTAACAATGACAGTTTGGAATGTTTACCCAATTAGGAATAATCATTTTAATTTACATTTAAATTAATATAAAAATGTTTTTAACTGATTTAATTAATTTCTAGCTTTTTAAAAAAAAAAATATTTGAAAAAATTTCTTTTATTTCCCTCGAGTTATTTTTGATCGCTTTTCAAAATGCAAAATAACCCCAGAGGGTAAGATTGAACGGAGATTAGGATTTACTGTAATAATGCCCTCTTGATTTATTACTGACTTTGATTTTTACATCCCAATTCAAGTTATTAAAGATCGGCGAACATTTTGTCATGTGTCACATCAGATTAGTTGGAGTTTTTTAAATTCCGAATAATGCCATTGTGAAGTACTAGACTGAGACATAGAGTACTAGCTTCGTGTCATTATATATTTTGTATTACCTATTTTATTGTTTTTCTATAAAATCAAATAGGTTTTACTTTCTACCAAAGCCTAAGCTCCTAACTCAATCCTCTACGTTTTCTAAAAAAACTTAAAAAATATTAAATAAAATATTTTATATTTTACGTATAACACCTAGTTACATATAGGACTAATATAGGAAAGTTCGTTTTAAAAAAATACTTGTAAATAAACTTGTTTAATCGTAAGTATCTAAGTTAATTGATTGCTAATTGCAAAAAAAGTTCTCACTAGTCTTTTTTGAGAGTGTTAGAAAAAATAAAGGTTTCAAAAAGATCTGAATGCAGTATGTATAATTAAAAAACGAAAGTGATTGATACATTCTATTGAGTCACAATTTATGGTACCAAATGTAGGCAAACGAGATTTTATACATAAGTTTTAACTTAAAGTTAAAAAATTCATTTTAGTCAATGACAATAAATATTGGACATTTTTATTTGAACTAAGCTTTAGTAGGATGGGATCTAGATGGGAGGCTCAAACAATCAAGATTTAAAAATCAAAGTATCTCAATTTTGACTTTAGTAACATTATTTGATTAAATATAGAAAATGCATCATTTTGTAAGCTGATCACTTAAGAACTTAGAAAATATATTTTATTTTTGCTTGAAAATCTTCTCAAGTATATTAGTAAACTTTGAATGCGATTTTGTAATTTTAACAGTTTTAGTTAATATTTTGAAAACCAAAATACCTATACAGACAGATTAAAATAAAAAATTCAACAATTATTGTGCCTATGGCTCCGCTAATTTTTCAGTTGCGTGTTGTTTTTTTTTTGTTGCTTTTTGAGTTTAAATTTTCTATTAAATCTTGAACCCAAAAGCCTCAGTATTTCAAAATTACTGACAGCAAGGGCAATATTTTTCTATACAAAATTTTTGTTGACAACAAAAAAAAACTCTTAAACGCAAAACACTAAAAAACAAATTTATTAATATATTAATCACCCATGATGCTAGATGCAAAATTTTATGCTTTTTTAAAGAATATTTTCTGAACCGATACTTGAGCTTTCAAATCGTTGAAATTGGTTATCGGCTATCCGCAGTGTTTTGACCATTGTAGTAGACACCATAACATTCAGATTTTATAAACTAACGTATTGACATGTCGTGCATACAATATAAATTTTTAACAAAAATAACAAAACCAAAAATTTGAGGCTGATTTACATTGCAAATTCAGAGCTTTCAAAAACCGTCTGAAATAGGCGTTCGTAGTTATTAATACCGTTATTCGTTGTTAATTGCGTTTCCAAAATCGAGTGTTTGTGTTATTTTGTCTACTTGTTGTTATTTACTTGTTTTGATATTAACATAAGCTTAATGAAAATCCCGGATTTCCATTTATAGCAAAAGATTAAAAAAAGTTACGGGAACGGGACACGAGGGTACTGGACACGAGGGTACTGGACACGAGGGTACTGGACACGAGGGTACTGGACACGAGGGTACTGGACACGAAGGTACTGGGCTTAAAAAAATTGCGTTCACCACAACCTGGCAGCAAAATCGATTCATTATGCCAGGGGGACACGCGTGCCGGACACGAGGGTACTGACGAGCAAAAAACATAACCTTCCCGCATAAAACGGAATAAACTTATTGCATAACAATAGTTTATTATAATTAAATATCATTTAGTTGTTTGACTGACTTATAAAAGAGGATTATAAAAATAAAACTATTGAGAAGACATAAAACAAAAATAATAATTTCATAACATTAAAACATTTTCGTGTACTTTGTACACATTTTCGTGAATTTTTTCATATAATAACTAGCTTTAAAAATCTTGAGAATCTATGTGACGACTTGAAAGATAATCACAGCATTAAGGTTGCTGTTATGCTTTGATTGTGCTGTCAAAACATTTTCTGTGGTTATTTTTCGTGGTGTGTTGAAAAAAATGAATTCTTAAAAATGCCTTAACGGAAAAAATAACTGCACAAATAATTGCAAATAAAACATTTTAGTAAAATATTTTTCCGAAAAACAATTGCTTGCCTTTTTTAACAGTAAATTATTCGGTAATTTAAAAAAGCACACTATTATTGAAAAATATTATGATAAAGTTTAGCTTAAATTTTGGGTTTTGCTTAGGCTTAGGGGAAGAAAGTTTACCGTGGAATGGGGTTTCTTGAAGACTCCCAAAGATCCGTTGTTGGATTATTTAACTAACGACTTTATACGTAGATTTAAATGTATAAAATATCATACATGAAAAATCTAACAATTGTATGTTTTAAATGATCAACATGTGTTCAAGTAAATTCCTAAAGCTAGAGTGGACTAAAAAAGGCAAGAAGTTATTTTTTACATTTCTACTGCAAAATCTATTTTTGCAGGAGTTATTATTTTTTAAAATTTTATCAAAAAACTCATTTATTTTAATCAAGAGTCGATGAAAGGAGTTTAAATATAAAAAGGACAGCAAAAAACTGAAACTCGCTTCGTATTTTCGTACGAGTGTGTGATTAGAAAAAAACACAGTAGTTAAATAACTTTTCTTGGCGTCTCTTTATTTCACTCATGGTTGTTTAATAATAATTCTTTGGTTTTTTTAAAGGCAGGGTTTCGAACGTTCAGAGATTCGGAGATAGCTTCAAACATTATCATTGTTTTTATTAAAAACCCATGGTATAAATTGTGTGTAAAAAAACCTTTAAAAATTTCATGTTTTAGTATGATGTTTTTTAAACAATTTACGTAGTTTTTTGATTATTAAATGGCATTATATTTAAGCAAGAAAAAATGTTATTTATAATTAAAAACGAAACGACTTATGTAACGTTTAATTGTCTTCACGTTCAAACGAATAAAATTTAGTTCGGCTCATTCAGTTTAAAAAATTTACATATTTGTGGCAAACGTATTTTTTCTTAGCTCAGTACCCTCGTGTCCGGTACCCTCGTGTCCAGTACCCTCGTGTCCAGTACCCTCGTGTCCAGTACCCTCGTGTCCAGTACCCTCGTGTCCTAGAATCAAAGTTACATATTGTCTTGCTGACAAAAGTTGGGACCCCATGCCAGTAAAAACTGTATAAATCAGTGTGAATAACACAACGTTGTTTAAGAAATATCACACCAAACGTCTATAAAAAGGATTTATAGACGTTTGGTAGTTTGATTTACTAGTAGCAATAAAAATTGTGCAAAATTATCTTAAGTCAATACTTTTTGTATCTAAGAGTTTGACTTAGCTGTAAATTTATTAACAAAAAGATTTAGGACATACTTTATAGCATTTTTTGCTCTTTGTAGCATCTTTCGTTTTTTTGAAAGAAACACAACTTGTCTTAAGAAGTAAATTTCTTTTTTTAAACCGGTTCTAAATAATACTCTATTATGCACATGGTATTCTTATAAATACTTTTGAATGTGTGGACACACCCTTTAATTCAATACCAATATCGTTTTTTTAAAGTATAATAATGATCAAAAAAGTTTGTTTTGACAATAATGGAAATAACATTTTTTACAATTTAAAAGGGGTTTTTTGGAAAACCATTGGATATCGAGCCGAAAAGTTTTTTTTTTATTTAGAACCATGTTTTGTATTTTAATATTTCACACACACGGAATGTTAATTGAGCTGATTCTTCATGATTCTAAAACCAGTTTTTAAAGATATTGAGATTTTGAAGTTATGCAAAAACCAGGTGTAATTTATGTTTCATTTTATGCGCTAAAATAGTCGGTGTCGGTATTGTTTGCCCCGTTTCATTGGTTTCATATTTTTTTCGGCCGCCCAAATAAAAGCCGAAAGTTTGTTGAATTGTGACTCAAGTTTAAATTTTATAATTTTCAAACGTTAAGTTCTGTGAACAAATTCCAAAAGTACTAATTTTATGTGTGTTTTTTATATTCACAATTTGAAGTGTAAACATTCTTTTTTATATTTTGAAACACTTACACATATATTGGCAATATTTAAGATCAGCCTAAAATATTGGTGAATAAAAAAATAAGACTACTTCAAGTATGACGGCCCACAGTAGAAGCGAGAATATCTAAACGCTGAGAAATTGAAGCAGCCAAACTTATTGAAAAATTAAGCCGATTGAAAAATTAAACCTGTAACCTTGTAGCGTGCTAACTACTACACCGTAGGCCGGACAACAAGAGGCATAAGATTGCCTTATACTAATGCTTATACTATGAGTGTCACAAACCCCAGGGTGAGAGGAATACATACGGTGTATGTGCCACACAAGTATGGACAAACTAATAGTCTAAAATAAAAAAAAGTTATTTTTCTAGAACACACCATTGAATTATAATAGTTATTTTATTATCATAATAAAAACAGATACACTTAGAAAATGACTATTGTTAAACGAATAAACAACGTTAATCGTGGACTGTAGACCTTAGTTTCCCTTTGAAACATAAGTAAAACTTTAAACAATTTAAGCCTTATCATAATAGTTTCTTTATTTTAGTTTAATTTACACGTTTGGTTTAATTAAATTTAAATTAATAATTTATTTTTAAAACTACAAATTAAAAAAAATATTATGATAAAATTTGGCTATATTTTAAAGCATTGTTTAAATTGAGTAAGAAAATTGATTTCTACAGTCCACGATTAGGTTTTTCGTACGTTAACATAACTTTTTAAGCTTATGATTTTTTTATTTATTATTTAGCAAATATTACTGTAGACTCTGCTTCAAGACTCACCTTTTCAATTAAATTGAAAAATTTGAATTATGTGTTTTTATTATGATAATAAATATCAGACTTTTAATCTAATAGTGTGGTCTTAGAAAAATGACTTATTTTAAAAGATTATTCGTCCATATTTTGAAGTAGTCTATTATTATTTTTTTAGAATGCTGGGTTATTCTTGAAGAATGCCGAAATTATATTTGAATGGTGTTTCTTTTTACTTGTTATGTTTGTAAACATATGTTTGTTAACAATGTTGTGATAATTGCTCATTATATGATTTATTGATTTTAAGATATGTTTTTATTATTTTTATCAAATTTTATTGAATTATTTATCAAATGCATAGTTCTAAATTTTTTGAAGCCATATAAACAAGAAAACGATAACATTGGCCATATTTATGCAAGCGTTAATTGAAATTTTTTAAGAAACAATCAAAATGTGTTAATCTAAAATGTGAATTATTCAAAATATTCAAAAACTAATCCTGCGAAATATCAAAGATTAAAAATCAGATTTAAAATATTTCTAGTTTCCTTCTTTATTTTTTTCTTTTTGTTTGAATGGTTTGGCCGAAAACTTTGTGTTATGATTACTGAACTTTTTATCATAATGTTCGAGAAATAATTTTTTTATTTATTTATATTTTAAAAAAGGTAAAACTATTGTTCTAAACACCGCCCTCCTTTGTTTTTTTGTCAATAATTAATTTTTATTATATTTTGGTCAAAAAATTAAAATATTTTAAATATATAAATAAAAAAAATATTTAAATATTTTAAATAAAAAATAGCTCTATTTTCATAGTCTTTATAAGTATGATCGCGTCTCGCTGCTCAGTAGAAAGGAAATAGTCGGATGTCAAGCAGCAAAGTTTAACATTTAAGGCTGGTTCATACTTTATGCAAAAGGTCCAAAGGACCAAATTCAAAGGGAAAAAAGCTCAAAGAATAAACTCCAAATGAAAATTTCTAAACCTGAGAATGTGTACTTTGTTCGAAGTTTTCAAAGAATAAATCCAAAAAACTTCTAGACAAACCATACTTGTCCTTTAGACAATCTAAAGGTGTCTTTTGGACTATTTCGGAGGACTCTTTTTTGAACGAAGTATATACGCTTCTTTAAATACTGTCGAACGGAAAGTTCAAAGTTTAAAAAATCCAAGTTAAAAAGATATTTTAACTTTGTTTTTTGCTTTTTATAAGACACCTTTGAATTTCCCAAAGGACACTTTTGAAAATTTGGGGACACCTTTACATTTGCAAAAAATTGTTTTGGATTGTGTAAAGAACAGCTTTTTATTGTCCAAAGGACATCTTTGGATTCCCTAAAGGACAACATTGGATTGTTTAAAGGACAAGTTTAAATTGCCCAAAGGACAAATTTGGATTGTTCAAAGTACACATTTTAATTGTTGGTTTCTTCAAAGGACCATTTTGGGTTGTCCAAAATTGTCTTTTAGACTTTTTCCTTTTGAACTTTTGTCTTTAAACTATTCTTTGGACTATCTTCTGTACTGTCCGACAAAGAAAGAACCAGGTATAAAAACTGTCCTATGGACGGACGGTACGGGGTATTTAGAGCCACAAGCAGGGAACTTGGAGCCATTGAAACTTTTTGGGAACTTGGAACCACGCACAATGGGATCTTGGAGCCTTTGAGAAAATTGTTTTGGCCTTGGATTTAGGTTTTGCTTAGGCTTAGATAAATGTTTTAGCGATTTTTATTTTTGGCTCCAAGTTCCCAAATTACGGCTCAAAGTTCCCCATGTTTGGCTCCAAGTTACAGTTCTAAGTTCCCTTGGTCCCATCTACCCTAAATCCTATGAAATTTGTGTTTTGGACATTTGGGCGAAGTGTAAACTAGGCTTTTGCAATGCTGGCACGTTTTCCCTCTGTGTTTCAGACGCGATTTTTCGTCTTACAAAACAAAAATGTTTAAATACCAAATACTCCTTGATTTTTTTACAACCTTCTATTATATAAAAATCTTTGTTAAATTTTTTTCAATGTCACGCTGTCGCTTGTTTTGTTATCAGACTGTTTAGTAAGAAGTTCTGTGTATATTTTATATTACTATTGATGTTATACTAAATTTTTCAAAGTTGTAAAAAAAGCAAAAGACGACAATTGTTTTTGAAGAATAAAAATTTTAAAGTTCCTTGATAATTTAAAAAGATGTTTTAAATAATTAAAATTTAATTTATAATTTTTTGAAAGAATACAAATGCAAATTTTTAAAAGCAAACGTCTTCAAACAAAAGTCGAACAGAAATATTTTGATGGTTCTTTTACGATTTGGGCTTTTTGTAGGCTTTTGGGGTTGTATTTTTTTATTTCAAAAATTTTTTTTATTTTAATATTTGACTTTGACTTGTTTAATATTTTTTAGCTTGATATTAGCACAGAAATGATGGGTAAAGAAGAAATTTTTTAGTTAGCATGTGTCTCAAACAAAATGGTCTACTTTTGCTACAATTGCAATCTATAGTCTGATAGAGATATGGTATAAATCAAATAATTAGTGGGTGATATATAATCAATTTAAAGCTAAATTTATTTCTGTGTGGATTATTTTTGTACAGACTATGACGCTTAGAACTATTTTGAAAAGTTTGAGATATTCTGCTTTACAGAATTAAAAAAACGGCTTTTTATTTCGTCTAAAGTATAAATTTAAAAAAAAATTTGAAAAAAAAAACAATAAAAGACGCGTTTAGGTTTTCCTTAACATTATTTATTTAGGTATCTAAGTTTTATTAACATCAATGATTTCTTAATTGAAAACAAGCAGATTTTTCTGAAAAAATCTTGTTTATGATTTTTTAAATATATTTTGTTGTATTTTTCTGCATATTTTTAAACTGTCAACGCGTACATAAAACTCAATCTTAAATTTCAAGTTTTTCCCGTTTTTTAAATAAACACTAAACTGTATTATGCTGCTTATCTTCCAAATCATTGGGGATTAAACGTATACTATGCATTAAAAACCATCTCATTTTATGCTTAAACAAATATTTAACTTATAAAACTAGAATTTTGTATTACGTCATAAATTTGAGTTTAAAAAAACTAATCTTGTGTCAATTTATGCCAGCCTTGACTTGTGATTGTTATAAAATTAATAAATTTAAATGTATCCAACTTTAACTAAACAAAATTCAATACTTTGATATCTAATACAATCCTAGCTCCCAAAAATACCTTAATTTTACAATTTTGTTAAATATAAAAAAGTTTTTGCTAATAAATTTTGGTCTGACTGACCTGAACACAGTTCAAGATATACACTTTTTAATTTATGGTGATTTTAACTTACAAAATTTAGAACCTATGTAGCAATTATGAAACCATTTTCAACACCTTTGTTGAACATCCTCCTTCTTTTAGGAAGCTTCCAAAAACATCCTTTAAAATCAAGCTAAAAACTACAGTGAAATCATAAATTTTATCCTTTAATACATTTAAAATTGACCTTTTTCGAAGTTCATTAATTGGCCCCTTTACCGTTTTTGTTTATCAATATTTGCCTTAAGATTAACCAAAATAGCAATTTGTCAAAATACCAACAAAAAAAAATTGGAAAAAAACAAAGCTTACAACTATTTAGTTTTATTTAAAAATTGTGTTTCAAATGGTGTTGTTTATTAAAAGCGTTGCAAGAATTATTTTTTATACTTTCCAAATTTTTATGAAAAATTTAAGGGATTTTTGAAGCCGTAAATAAAAAATTTGGAACTATCGAAAAATTTTGAAACTTAAAATTGTGATATATAAGAACTTGAAATAAATAAAAACTTTTTAGGTTTAGGCTTATACAGTTTTGATCACGTGAAAGGATTATTTCAAATGTTGCATCGTTCAAAACGATCGCCAAACAATTTGGACTTTAAAGTTTTAGTTACTGTAAGCGTGTTTAAATAAAGTTTTAGTTTATATTCTGTTTAAAACTGTTTCAAAAATCTAAAATCAACAGTAAAAATTATGTATTTTATTCATTAAATAGTTAATCAAACAAGCTATGTTTGTGAACAATATGATTATTTGGATGCGGAGGCACATAACATTACATCATAAGATAACACGCTATTAATAATTTGAAACTTTGCGGTAATATTGTTTTCCAGGGTCACTCAATGACCGGTGTGTATAGCGAATATGCGACTATTTTTTTTGCACAATGCACGCCTTTTTTATCAACCGTTGTGCCGGTTGACCAACGTCAAAAAACTTTCGACGACCGTTTGGCAACGTTTGAAAGAAGTCTTTAACAACACCAAAACTGGGTTTTAGCTACTTTTACTTTCGACTCCAAGTTCCCAACTTAGAGCTCCGAATTCCCTATTTTAGATTCCAAGTTTCATCGACCCTAAATCAAACAAAGTTCTTAACTTTTAGTTAAAAAGTCTTACACAAAAAAATAGCGTTCACTTTTACCGATTTAGGGTCAATAGAGCCAAGAGAACTTGGAGCCAAAAATATGAAAGTTGGAGCCATAAGTGAGAAACTTGGAGCCGTAAGTTGGTAGCTTTGAGCCGTAATTTGAAACTAAAATTACAAATCGTTAAAACTTTTGTTAAGCCCAAACAAAGCCGAAATCCAAGCCTAAACCAATTTTTTTAAAGGCTCCAAGTTTTCATTGCTCGTGGCTCAAAGTACCCAAAAATTTTCGATGACTCTAAATTCCCTGCTTGTGGCTTCGTCTCCAACCCTTAGTTTTCTTTTCTTGGTATAAATAACTCCTCTTAAAATTTAACCAAATTTAAAGATTAAGCCTACCTAGGTGGTTTTCCAATAAAGCCCGTGTATTAGTGTTAGTGTTGTATTTTTTTAATAATTATTATTAACCGTTGAAAAGGTTAATTACGATAATGTAGGTTAAACCATAATTATTCTAAGAAAGATTTTAGTTAAACTTGAGGTGTTTAATGATAGAAAAAATACTCCGTGTAGCTTATACTTTCCCCTTTCAAAAATTATTTGTATCGCGATTATTAGTGCTTGTTTTTCAGACTTCTATTAGCAAGACGTGATTTTTTTTAGTTTTATACAAAAATGTTAATTTCAAACAAAAAAACAAAACAAATTCATTCCTTAGATTAGGTGCTAATATTGGGTAAGAAAAACCCAATTTATTGTTCACAAAACAACAATGTTTCAATTAAATAATGCAATGAATTTTAAACTGGTTTATTTGTTAAAACTCCACGTGTAATTTTACTTGTTAATTAATCTAATAGACTAAGAATTGCAATAGATTTCCAAGAAAAATAGCAAATTACGATTGCGGATCTCTTTAAAAAAGAATAGTTTAAACTTAAATATTATCTATTTAGCGTAAACATATTTCGTAGAACTGTAAACAATAGGTAAAACTGAACTTTCTCGCTATTGTTTACATTTAACCGGGCGTGGATATGCTATTTGAGGTACGTCATTTTTGACGGATGTTTTTCTTAAAATTACTCTATAGACATCACGTAGCTAAACCGCTTATGATTTCAATAACATATATATGGAACTGGGCACCCAGCAGAATAATGACTATAAATACTGTATACGGTAATTTTGGGGTTTTAAACTTAAATTTCTGGTCACCGGCTATGTTGAAATGTTATTGAAAACATGAGCAGCTTGGGTCTTTTTTTTGAACGAAACGTAATTTTTAAAATCCATTATTTTTTAACATATTATAATTAAAGTTGCTTATAATTTTTATACTTAATTATTTTCTGTTTAACTAGGATTATAAGATATGATAACAGTTTACTTCTCCCGAAAAATTTTTTAACTTGTTTTTTGTTTTAACTACGAGGTGGCGGTCAACAAACACTTTTTGGTTTAAATTTTTTAATACTTATTTAATAGCTTTTATTTTATAAACGTAAAGATTTTATTTAATAACTTAAAATAATATTTTCTTGGAGAACAGTTCCAAGTGCAATGATATCGGCAATTCTTAACTGATTTTCAAAGCTAATTTTTTAAAAACTTTTACACAATTTGCTCTTATTTTTATCAAAACTATAATATTTAGAACAGAGCCGAGGGAACTTAAAGCTGAAACATGCATTAAAAAATAAGGAACTTTGAGCCGTAAGTGAGGAACTTGGAGCAGTTACTGAGGATCTTTGAGCCATAATTTGGGACCTTGGAGCCGAAAGTAAAATAAGCTAAAACGTTCACCTAAACCTAAGCAAAGCCTAATTCTAAGCCCAAACGATTTTTTAAAGGGTCAAATTTGTTGTTGTTATG
This sequence comes from Microlaimidae sp. YZB2_3, assembly GCA_030248175.1. Classification (NCBI taxonomy): domain Eukaryota; kingdom Metazoa; phylum Nematoda; class Chromadorea; order Desmodorida; family Microlaimidae; species Microlaimidae sp. YZB2_3. The sequence goes on along the minus strand of JASAMX010009102.1, from coordinate 10,879 downwards.
ACCAGGCCGTAGTGTCCAGGAATCTTGCTACATTTGTTGGTCGTTCCCAGAGATCCAAGGTTGAAAGAGCTGTAGGATGTTGGGGGCAGTTGAAGATGTGGAGGACATCGTGAGGTCCTTGATTGCAGTCTGGGCATAAATTTTTCATTTTGCTCTTGGTTTTATTTTGGTAAGAAAAGAGTTTGTGACAGTAGCCAAAGCAAAGTTGGGCCAGGGTAGACCTGGCTGATCTGGGTAGTTGTAGTTCAGAGTGATGGATTTCCGGTGGGTGGCTTCTTAAAAGAATTCGGCTTGAGTTGTTTGATTGTTTTATTTGTGAAGTAGGTGCAAATATTATTGTTGATTTGTTTTTCTGTTAAACTAGGGTGATAGAAGCTGTCGAAAATTGGGCCGTATTTTGACTCTAGGGTGTATTTCATTGTTCTTGGTCTTTTGTTATTTTTTTTATTTTGTTGCTGGGGTAGTTTGTTTGTTTGGTTTTTGCTAAAAGCTGGATGAATAGAAGCGAGCAGTGTGGTTCGACTGGAAGAATTTTGGTTTCTTGGTGGAGGTGGTCGGCCGAAGCCATGCGATGGCAGCCAATTGCAATTCTTAACGTAGAATTTTGGGTTGTTTGGAGTTTTTGGAAGTTGGTTTTAGAGAGATTTGGAGATCAGATTGAGGCTGAATAGTTTATTATAGGCCGGGTTATTGCTTTTTACGTGGCGGTGAGGGTTTTTTTTTGGCCTCAGCTGGTGCCGGCCTTGGCTTTGATGATGTTGTTTTTTCTACTAATTTTGCTGTTGATGATTGTTGTATGAAGACCGAAATTGAGTTTGGGATCAAAGGTGACGCCCATCATTTTGAGGTTTTGTTCTAGAGGTAGTTGGCTGTTGTTGATTTTGACTTTGGAGTGGTAGTTGAATTCGTTTGAAGCTGTTGAGAAGAAAGTAATTGTTGTTTTTTCTTTGGAAACTATGAGATGATTTAGATATAGGAAGTGGTTGAGCTGATTGAGGTTGTTGGTTAGGTCTGTCTCAAAATTTGGCTATTTCGGTTCTGGTGGTGAAAACGGTTGTGCCATCAGCATATGAAACTATTTTAACGTTTTTGGGAGGAGTGGGTATGTCTGAGATATAGAAGTTGAAAAGGGTGGGTGAGATTACTAAGATTTGTTCGACACCTAAGCGGATTTGTCTGGGTTTGGGGATTTTTTCTCTGAAGATAGTTCTACTGGTTCTGCTTTTGAGATAGCTGCTAAGCCATCTGGTAAAATAGGCTGGCAGTGATATTTTTTCTATTTTTGTTAAGAAGATTTTGATGCTGAGTGTGTCAAAGGTTTTTGTGTGATCAAGCGCAGCGACTATTGTTCTGTGCGGAGGTTGATTTTAGTTGAATCCGGTGACTATTGCATTTGTAAAAAGAGGGAATAGAAGAGGAGAAGTGTAGGAGAGCAGTTGTAGTAGAAAAGTTTGGCTTAAATCCGTGCTGACTTGGTTGTTGGTGAAGGGGTTTAAGCAAATTTGGGTGAATTAGTGCCTCGAGAATTTTTATAGCTGGGCAGAGTAGAGATATTGGTTTGTAGGAGTCAGAGAGGTTGAGGTCTTTTCCTGGCTTTGAGGGGGGATAATGGGACATTGTTTCCGGATTGTTGGGATTTCGCTGGTTTTGAGAAAGAGATTGATTAAGTCAGTAAGGTATTGTAAGCCGTTTGAGCCAAGGTTTTTGAGATCAAAAATAGATAGGCCATCTGGACCGAAAGCCTTAGAGTTGTTGGCTTGTTGGATTGAGTTTCGTACTTCTAAGGTGGTTAGTTCCAATGGGTTGATGTTTTTCTTGCTTTTGATTTTCTTAGTAAGATTTTGGTTTTCTTTCAGAGTGTGGGGAGGGTGTATTGTGGTGAATTTTTTGTTGAATTTGTCAGCCAGTTTTTGAGGGTGGATTATTTTAGACCCATTGAAGATTATTGGTGAATTGGGTGGGGTGGTTGGCTTATTGTCGACTGCATTGATGGTTTTTCAGAGTTTCGCAGAATTGGTCTTGTGGCTGAAAGTTTCTAGATATGAGTGCCATTTTTGCGTGGTGAAGTTTTGAATTTCATTGCGGATTTGGTTGTTTAATCTTTTTATTTGGTCAGAGTGGGGATTGGTTGTTTGGAGAGCGTCGCGCTCTTTGATGAGTCTAAGTGCCTCTAGCGAAATGTTATGTTGAGTTCTTTGTTTTTTCTAGATGGTATATGGTGTGCCGAAGCTTTGGTAAGGATGCGTCTAAATGTTTTTTATCTTGTTTTACATCTGTTTGTGCTGGTAGGTTTTCGAGATTGGATTCTATTTCTGATATTTAGTGGTTCCAGTTGGCTTTGTTTGGATTGGTAAAAGTTTTCCTAGTGGTTGGTACTGTTGTCGTTGCGGTTTGGAGGTTTATTATTATGGGTAGGGACTTGAAGCGGGATATATATGTTTACTATTGAGAGTTCGGTGTTGTTGAAATTGATGTTGATGGCATGCATTTTTGCATCTGGATCTGTTTGTTGTACGCCAGGGTCATTCTTGTAGTTAATAAATTTGTGTACTAGTAGTTTCAAACCGCCTCCTTTGTTGTTTCTGTTTTTCCTGATCACTGTGTAGTTTGGGAATACTGGAGTTTTTGCGCTGTTGGAGAGTTTTGTTTCCTGAATTGCTGCAATATGGATATTATGCTGATGAAGAAAATAAGATATTTTTTTGTTTTGTTTGAGATTCAATTGATATTAAACTGAAGAATGTTAAGATCTTTATCTTTAATGTTTTGGGTAGATGATGTAAAGACTGGGTCTGCTGGTTTAGAAGGCGCAGTCGAGGTGTGAGTGACATTGCTATTGCACTGGTTACAGTTTAAGCATTGGAAAGTTAATGTATAATCTTTGAGCTTATTTAATCCTGAGCATTTTAAAGGAAGCCAGAGAGAACATTTTATTACACTGTACACGGTTTCTGTTTACAGTTTTTGAGCAAATAGGACAATGAAAAACTTTTTTGGGTCCTGGGTTGGGATGCACGTCTCCGGCTAGAGTCTTGCTAATGAGCTAGGCTGCATTTTCCCAAAAAAGATAACAACCGATAGCAGCAGCAAGTTCCCATCGCTTGGACTGGAGGATGATCTTTTGGCCTGCTGCCGATTAGAGCAGGGTAGCTTCATGACGAAGATGGTGAATCTTTGAAGCCGAAGGCTCAACGTTTCTATTGTTAGCGACTCCAAGTTCCTAAAAATTGCCTAAGGTTCCAAGTTTCCTGCTTTAGGCTCCAAAGACCACGTACCAACATTAGATACACTACAGGTTTTAACCACGACTGTATTTTTGTGGTATTTTTTTGGTATAGTTTTATCAAACAATGTTAACTAATTTTTATCATAAAATAACCGTTAATAACATAGTCTTAACTACTAAGGGTGTCTTAATTGAGGCGTTTAAAAGTCTTTATTTAAAACAAATCAGTATAAGGCGCATGTGCTTAAACCCATACTTTTTATAAAATTGCGTTCTTACTGGGATTCTCAAAAAAAAAGAACTATTTTACCGCCGTTCATTTGATAAATATTGTCGACACCATGAAAGCTTCTATTTTTTGTTGCAGTCCCAATACTGACACGCCTAACTGTTATGGAACTCAATAAGCCCTAATAAAAGTCCTTACATACCCAATGGGGCACTAGTCCAGAATCACAGTTTAATTAGAGCCCAAAAACAAATTATTCACGCGCCATATCTTAGGCCTGCTATAGTTGTGGAAGATAATGTGTCTATATTTTTTTATATTTATATACGCAGTAATTTTCCCTGTATGTCCTATTTATTTTTTATTGCAGTTTTTTTACATTTGAATGTATGTGTATAAATATTTAGAAATATAAATTCAAAAAAATACCTATAGGCACCTTGCGCTGGAACTCGGTTTATACATGAAGTATGCAATATACATAAGTGTCACCATAATGAATAATTACCGTATCTCCATAATAATTACCGTATCTCCCACTTATCTTTCGTAGTATGCAGATCAACCGATCGAAAGCGCGCGAAATTTCCATCGGTTGATCTGCATACTACGAAAGATAAGTGGGAGATACGGTAATTATCCATTATAGTGACGCTTATGTATCTCCCACTTATCTTTCGTAGTATGCAGATCAACCGATCGAAAGCGCGCGAAATTTCCATCGGTTGATCTGCATACTACGAAAGATAAGTGGGAGATACGGTAATTATCCATTATAGTGACGCTTATGTATATTGCATACTTCATGTATAAACCGAGTTCCAGTGCAAGGTGCCTATATATTTAAAAACAAATTAATGAATTTTTTTTTACTTAAGATAACTAAAAGCGTCCAAGAATACAGTCAGCTGAATAGAATTTTTGACATACTAATTTTGCTAAAAAACGTTAAAAAATTTAGAACTCAATATTTTAAAAAGAATATCATAAAATATTACGTCATATTTTTATGTTTCCTGCATATCCCATTCACAGAACCGTCTGATTTTCTAATTATTTCAAAATTTTTTTATTTGTTCATTACAAAAATTTTTAGTATACGGTATAAAATCATTTAACTTTCATCATAAATCCTTTTTTGTCTTCATGATTTCTCTGCGGTTTTCACGGAAATTATGAACCGGAATTTAAAGTTTAAATTTAATTTTAAAGACCGCAATTTTCATTTTGCTGTTCACGAAAACATCCAATTTTGTCTTAAAAACCAATGTTCCTAATCAAATTGAACTCTCTAAAGGACGGATTATTGATAAAACTTTATGTAAATGTATCCAAAGTAGCTAAACGCTAAAGTTTAAGCTTATGTTTATTTTCAACCAGCAATATATGTTTTGAAACATTTCCTCATGAAAATGGATTTGAAAGTGGACTTCCAAATAGTTTTTTCGTTTTCAAATATTGCGTAAAAACTAACTTAATTGTTATAATATCCACTAAACTAGAAATTTTTGAATTGGACAATCTGTCAAAAAATTAAGCTTGTCAATCAAGTCACTCCCAGAACTGTATACATGTTTATTTTTTGTTTTGTTTCTATTAAAATATTAAAAAAAAACTTTACAAAATTAATATTTTAACAATAAATTTATATATTTTGGCAAAATTAACGTGTAGATTATTAAAATCTGTCTGCAAAAAAATTATTTCAACGGAAAAATATTTTAGGTGAGCATATTTTGCTAATAGTACCTTCGATTTATAGAAAAAAAATTATGAGTGTAAATTAATTTTAGCTCTAAAGTGATGTAATTATCGTTTTAGTCAATTTTCTTGTGAGTGAAATGTACCCATCAAAATTTTTTATAAGCCCATATGATTTTTGTACTAACCTCAGTTTGTTTGTGGATATATAAACACTGAAAGAAAAATTTAAACATTGACAGAAAAAAAGCTTTTAAAGTGCATTTAAGATTAACACATTTGGCTTTTTATTACTTTTGGGTCAGTAAACTTGTTTTCAAAAAACGCTTTAAATTGTCAACTACTTAATACTATCTTTTTTTTCTAGTTTTTTTTCAATCAGTTTTGAAATAGCTGTATAAAAATGTGCTCATATTGACTTAAAACGTGAAATGAAAAAAAATAAAAAAACTAAAAAAACTTTTAGTAACGTAAAAATCGTTACTAAAACTAAAAAAAATTATAAATTTGGTAAAAAAAAACAGAAATAGTTTATAAGGATTTGTTGGATTGGAAATTTTATTTTTAAATTTCATAATCTAAATTTTTTTTAGTGTTTGTAATCTTTAATTTAACAAATTAAAAAAAAATTTTGAAACAAAACTAGGGTAATTTATAAAATTGTTATATGAATCAAATATTTCACTTTTACAAAAATTGCATCATTTGAATCCGCGGAAAATTTTTTAACTCGTTATTTTAATCTTACACAATGTGAGGTAACGCTGTGGTGACGTTATTTATTCACAGAATACTTTGACGGTGTTTCTTTATTTCAATGATTTCAATTTCAGTATACTGTGTCGATGGTTGTACAAATTTTACCACAAAGAAATTATCAAAAAATAAAAATAAAAACTAAAATCAGCATGTAACGTTAAAGGTGTGTTATACTAAATCATGGCGTTTTTTCCCCTTTGATTTTGGTATCAATCAATGCGTCAGGTTTTACTGAGTAAAAAATTGTTTTACAAAAAAAATTAATTTTCACAGGTTGTCCAGATATTAGCATGAATATCGTTTGGTTATTCCAGATAATTTTTGGTTTTTTACCAAACACCAGCCACGGTGTGTTTTGTTTGCTTAATTTGGACTTTGAAAACGCATTCTTTCTCTTAAAAATTCAGATGTATTTAAAATATTTTATATGCAAATTTTGTTATGAAAATATGCAAAATTTTTAATTATACTAATTTCTGTGTCTTTTTATTTATATTATATTATATTATATATTATATTATTTTTATATTATATTATATTATTTGTATTATATTCGAGTTATAGTGTTTTATTTTAAATAAATGATTTGATGTATTTTGAGTTTAGTTCAATATTAGCAGGCGTTTTTTTTAATCTATCATCGGGCGTACATATTTACTGTTATTTGGCTGGTTGAGCGGCAAAAAAATCTATGGAATAATCAAGCGATAATATCTAGACAACGGCTGAGAATTAATTTTTTTTGTAATACAATTTTTTACTCTGTGAAACCTGACGTATCGATTGATACCAAAAACCAAGCGAAAAATACACCATGATTTAGTATACCGCACCTTTAATATTTTAAAAAAATTATTTAATCCAAATAATAAACTTTTTTGTTTTTTTGCTTCTTTTGAAAGTTTTTGTTGAAAAAAAAACAACAATTTTTATCATTCATTACGGCTGGTTAACATCAAAGTGACAAGTCACAACGATTTTGAGTCGACAGAATCAAAGGAATGTATAGATGGAAGTAGCCAAAAATAAGGAACTTGGAACTGTAAAGAGGAACATGGAGCTGTAAGTTGGCAACTTTTAGCCAAAAGTAAAAATTGCTAAAACGTTTACCTAAGCCTAAACGAAAACTAAATCTAAGCCCAAACAATTTTTTTGTTACGGGCTTCAAGTTCCCACTGTTTGTGGCTCCAAGTTTTAAAAAAAGTTCCAATGGCTCCAAATTCTCTGCTTGTGGCTCTAAAGACCCTGTACCGTCACAACGTGCTCCGCGCGCGTGCACACATTTACATTGTAACTTGTCGCTGCAGAATGAAGTATGAACGCGTTGTCGCTTGCCACTTCTCACTCTGGAGCGAACTAGGTTTTACTGTAAAATCTAAAACTTTATGGTCCCGAGACAAAACGAAGTCGGACTCTTGCTAGCTGGAACCGTCAAATCCTCATATATATATATATATATATATATATATATATATATATATATATATATATATATATATATATATATATAGGTTATTTATATATATATATATATATATACCTTCATATCTCAACCATTTCTACACTTATATAAAAATCTTTGAATTTGATTTCCGTTTTGATTTTGCTCTGAAAAACTTTTGAACAGGGTGTATAAAGTTTTAATTTGGGCGTAAGTTTATTTTTCATAAAGTTTATTTTTATAATATAAAATTAATAAATCAACTTCCTTATTTTTATGCATTTTTTTTAGAAGTAAAATAATTGAATCTTGAAGGCCAGTAAAACGATTTGAAAAGCCTTGCACAGGAAATTCGTGCTAAGAAAATATCGATTGGTACCATAAAACAGGGACTCTCTTTATCGATTGCTTTAAAAAGCATTTATTATTGGTTGAACCGAAATGGCCGACAATCTGAAATCCGTTGTAACATTTGTTCCGATTGTTGTGTTCGTGGTTGTGCCGGTGCTGGTCTGGGTCATCTATATTGTGACTAGGGCCGTCGACCAAATCCAAACTGCCAACAAGTACCAACAGCGCCTGCGCGAGTCCGCTGCCAGCTCCCCTACGGGAAGCAGCAAAGGGGGGAGTCCGGGTCCAACCCTGGCCAAAAAGAGCGCTGATAGGTTCTTCTCCAAGGCCACGCCCACCGTCGGTGTTGAGAAACTCCCCGCCGGACAATCAGTGATCATCGAAGCGGAAAAACTGGCGACGGCAGCGACGCCCGCGGTCGACGAAGAAAGCGGCTATTACAACCTTCCCGGCACCAGCGGCGACAAGACAGCCAAGGACTACGTAAATGTGGACAACGGGAATAAATCACCGACCAAGGTGTACATGAACGTGGACAACGGAAGCAAATCCTACCGGGACGGAGCTTTCGTGTGGGATGAAGTGGAAGGACTGCATAAAGAACAGCGCGATCATGAATATTCCAAACCACTTACCATTTATAAATTATAACAAAAATTTTTTTAAAGGTTCCATGTCGTAGGATAAAAATTAAACCTATGGAATTCCGGTTTGTGTTCCGGATTTTAAAAAAATCTCAATTCAGTGCTGGTTGTTTTTTTTTCCGGGGTTTCGTAATGTGATATGCAGCAGTTCCGGTTCCGGATTTTTCGGGTAAAATTTGAATTCCGGTCCCCGTTCCGCGGAATTTGGGAAAAATTTAAAATTTCGGCGCCGGTTCCCTTTCCGCGGATTCTTTGTGAAAATCTCAATTTTGGTTCCGGGGGTTCCGCAATTCCGCCCATCACTACAATTTTTTATTGATTATAGATGAAAGCTAAAAACATGGAAGGGCAATTGCCGAAATGAATCTGTGCATGTGTCTCTCCGAGTAAAACCACTGTTAAACTAAAAGGTGGCTGGGAAACATTAAGGTGAGTAAAAAACATCGCTATAACTCAAATAATAATATTTTGAGTTATTTTAAAACAAATCGTCGTTACTACGGTAAATGAGCCACAACAGCCATTATAAAATACATAAAACTTTGACATTGACTCATACTCTAGTTAATAGGGTGCTGTTTAGTAAATTCGCAAAATAAGTTAGATAAACGAATATTTTCTATACGGTTTGTGTTCTTATTTAATCGTAGTAACGGCAAACTTATCAAAATATTGGTTTTTCATATGATGCCAAAATTAATTTTTTTAAGCAAAAAATTATAAATTGCTGAAATCGCAGGGGAAAGACGTATGGAAAGCCGGAATGGAGAAATTTTTTGTAGAGTATTGACGATCGATTTTTTGGAAACAAAGTTATCCATTTTGCCTATTCAAAAAATAAATACCTTGTTCAGAGAGTGTAGAGCCTGTCGGTTGAGCTTGGACGCTCCCTACTTAACGTTTTTTAAAACTAGTTTTTGTCTTTATTATTAAATTTTATAAGTTTAAAATTTCTGTGTTAAATAATTGACATCGTAGGCTAAAAAAATGTTTGTTTTTAGCGAGGTGGAATGTTAGCGGGTAAAAATTTTGAAGAAGTAAATAACAATCTTAAAAGAATGAAAATTTGATGAACAAGAAAAGAAGAAATTCAGGTAAAAATGAAAAACAAAATGCCTTGTTTTTTTGTTTTTAACGCGAGAAAAAAGCTTTGTTCTTTTATTTGACATTAATCGATGATTAAGAATCCTAAGTAAACAACTGAATTTTATGTGTGGTATCAAACATTTAGTTTATTTCTTGAGCCTAAAATATTACCTTGGCGTGACCAGGAGGGGGGAGGCGGCCACCCCCATAGATAAACAAGGGGAGGGGCTGGCTTCCACCCCTCTAACCTCGAAATTTTGGGGCCCCCCCCCTAGTAAAAGTATCCAGGGGGGCCCTTGATTAAATTTTTTACTCCTGACCCCCCTCTGAAAATTTGAAAAATTACTGACCTCTCTTTTTGAGAAAATTTTAAGTACTTTTTTTATACTAAATTTTATTGCAAAACTGTAAATTTTTAACACAAATTTATGTTTTTACACCCTTTTTATACCTAAAAATATTGCTTTTTATTCAATAAAAATGTAGTATTATCTTATAAAAACTATTATTAAATATTTAATGGTTTAAAAGTATTTTGTTTCCAATGTTGTACCCCACCCTAAGATACCCTCCTAGGTTTTGAAATCTTCCACCCCTGAAGTCTCACTCTGAGGCTAGGGGGAATTTTCACCCAGGACAACCCTCTCCCAGATTTAGAAATTTATTCACCCTAGGCAACACCCCCTAGTTTTTTGACCGTGTTCATCATGGCGATTGCCCCCAGAAATGAAGGGTCTGTGGTGAGAGCCCGCTAGCGCGGTCAAGGGGCAGAGCTTCTTGTCAGGGGGCTTCTGGGGCCATTCGGCCATCTGCAAAATTCTGCGTGAAGAAAGGGAAATCCCACAAATTTTTTGAAGGGGGACTTACGTTTTTTTTAAATTTTGGGTAGAAAAATCCCTCTTAAATATTAATACAGAAACTTTCCTGATGCCTTCCAAAAGCATATTAATATTCAAAAAACCAAATTTCCTCCGCTTCGCGGGTATAGTGTAAATTTACATTTATCTTAGTGTTTCGATTTTATACTGATTATATATGGGCATATCGCATATGCCATTCAATAATTAAGGCATACATGTTAAATCAAACCACTATAAACACTATTAACCTTTTATTAACGTTTTAAACACATGTTTTATATCTAAAAGAATTCTAAAAACCTTAAATTTTGTAATAAACATCATCTGAAATTAAATTTTTAAGTGTATTTTAGAGCCTTAAATTAAAATTTTTCCCCCGGGTGGCAGAATGCCCCCGGGACCCCCCTGACAAGGAGCTCTGCCCCTTGACCACGCTAGCGGGCTTTCGCCCCACAGACCCTTCATTTCTGGGGGTGATCCCATAGATGAACACGGTCACCTGAAGCTAGGGGTGTTTACCCCTGTGTAACTGCATTTTTCAAAATCTAGGAAGGGGTGGTTGACCCCTGCTTTCTAGGGGGG
>JASAMX010009101.1:0-28068 GCA_030248175.1 Microlaimidae sp. YZB2_3 | reverse complement strand
TAATACACACTCCGCGCGAAGCGCGGAAAAATTTTTTAGTCCTTTTATAACACTTAAAAATTTTTCTTTGGGAGGCGAATTTGGGGGGGGGGGTGTCCCCGACTACCCCAAATTTAAGGGGGGGTGTCAGCAAAATCCGAAATTTTGGGGGGGGGGGGGGGGGGGGGCCGCGCCGCCCCCCCCCCCCCCTGCCCACCTATGGCCTAGACTGACTTGACCCTCTTTCTATTTTCTAGAAATCGACTAAAGGCGAAATTCGCTTAAAAGTACTCTGAAGGAAAGGAGTCTTAAAATCACTTAGTATTTAAATCAGTTTTGTATCAATTTAGGCAATGCTTCAAAAATCAGAAGGTTCTCATTTCAAGTTTGATCCAAGCACGTTTTTACATCTTCGATCATTAAGTGTTGTAAACCTTGCTATTCATGTGGCACAGGTAACGTAATTATAACTTAAAAAGTAGGACGGAACAGATTTAGTTGCCTTTGAAAAATGAATGCGTTATAAAAATGATTTTTCAGGATTTTTATTAATGCTGATTGGCATTTTATTATATTCTTTAAAACTGTTCTTTACTAAGTATTTAAAACCAAGGGGTGTATCGCATTTTCGCTTGCTTTAATTTGTGTTAATGTAGTTACTTAATGAATGTAACAGCATTGTAAAAATATTGTATTACTACTAACTATATTATAGAGCCATAACTACATAACTACTACATTGTGCCATTGAGCCACCAGGACCGTGCTGACCTTCGGGCAGCACCCAACGGACCTAACCTACGGGTACCACCTGATTGCTGGATCTTTTTTCTCATAGAAACGTGTCCAGCTTGGCATGGCTAGAAAAAGGTTGTTGTACGTCGGCCATACATTCTCACCACCCCCCCCCTAGCTGCCGGGACCATTCTCACTTATGCATGGCAGTTTTCCATCTAGCAAACCAGTGGACAAATACAGCAGCTCTACATCTACTATTATATGTGTAGTTTGTACCACTGGCCTTCATAGATAAACACGGTCAAAAAGCTAGGGGGGGGGGTGTTTACCCCGGGTAAATGACATTTCAAAATCTAGGGGGAGGGTCAAATTCCCACTACTTTCTAGGGGGGGTCAGGTGGGGTCCAATTTCCGAAACAAAATACTTTTAAACCATTAAATGTTTATTCATAGTTTTTTATAAGATAATACTACATTTTTATTGAATAAAAAGCGATATTTAGGTAAACAAAAGATGTAAAAACATGAATTGAATGGACCCCACCCTAGCCCCCCCTGTTCATCTATGCTGGCCTTGCAGGAACACCTATGCTGCCCATGTACGGCATTAAATAGTAGGTAAGATCATTATCAGGCGACTTAAAAAATCCTTTAGAAGAAGACCTCGGAATGGGTGAACACTGTACGCAGTAAACACTCTAGCGGTAAAGGTGGCCAACATCGTTATTAAAGTTGGACGAAGAGTCGCAACCATGGGGGTGAAATTTTTTCGCCCCTCCTGGCTTGTCTTAGCGCCTGCCCTTTGCATAATCTGTATAGGGAAGATAAGTTTCAGGTAATGCAACAACAACTACATTATAGAAAATGTCAGCTATATACTCGCAAATATAGTAAATAAAGTAAATAAAATACAGCTTTGTGGTGCAGTGGTAGCACACCAGACAAATTAGGATCAATTGAGCTGAAAGAGCTTGAAGTCGAAAATAGGGAACTTGACAGCCTCGAAAAATAATATAATTAAAAAACTCGAAAAACGTCATTAAAAAACAATGTTCATAAGCATGACTTTAACTTTACTTCCCGTACTATGCCTTTAACTTCACTGTTTGTTATTTTTTACTGCACGAGACCAAGTAACGCACATAGATACAAACTTATTTTTGGTTTTTTTAGTAATTAAGCAAGAAGTGGTTGGTACCAAAGAAAAAATACCCTTACCAAACCCGGGTCTGCTTTCCTTGAATTCCAGGCCTGTTCATCTCAGTCCGGCGCGCTACCACTGCGCCATACGGGCTGGTTTTTGATTTACTTTACAGCGCCTCTTATACTCGCCAGTAGTTGTGAGTCATCACTTCACTAAGGGACGTTCCGATTCACACCTTCCCTCCCACCCAAAAAGAAGCTGCTCTCAGCAATCTTTTTTAACCAACCGTTCCGAGGTTCAAACCGCTCACCTTAGTATCCCGCAGGTATGTTTTCATCCAAGGTGCGGTACGGGTACATAGGTGAAAACGGTCCTGGAAGCTAGGGAAGGGGGGTGGTTACCTGAGGTAAATCGAATTTCGAATTCTAGGAGGGGGTCCTAGAGGGGTTCGGACCCCCCAGATTTTTAGGGGAAGTCTACCCGGGGTGCAAAATTTTGAAATCTAGAGGGGGGGGTCAGGTGGGGTCCGGTGTCCAAAGCAAAACAGTTTTAAACCATAATAACTTTAAAAATTGTTCTTTTTATATGATAATACTACATTTTATTGAATAAAAAACGATATTCTGGTGTAAAAAGGGTGTAAAAACATGAATATGTGTTAAAAAATTACGTTTTTGGAAGAAAATTTTAGTATAAAAAAAGTATCTAAAATTTTTCTTAGGGGGAGGGGGGTCATATTTCAAATTCTAGAGGGGGGTCAGGGGTAAAACATTCGGAAATTTGGGGGGAGAGGGGGCCCTGGATTTTCGTCTAGGGGGGTGGGGGGGGGGGACGTGGACCCCACCCTGCCCCCCCCCCCCTTTCTTACCTATGTACGGGTACCACTTGTAACGACCCATAACTGAGGCGAGATAAGATGGCAATTTTTTTTGGAGACAGTACCGATTGGAGACAATACCCTTACCGGAATTCGAACCCGGGTCTCCTTTTCTTGAATTCCAGGCCTGTTCTTCTCAGTCCGGCGCGCTACCACTGTACCATACGGGCATAGGTGAGAAGGGGGGGGGGGCAGGGTGGGGTCCACCCCCCTAGCCTCGAAATTTTGGAACCCCCCTTGACGAAAGTCTAGCGGGGCCCCCTCCCTCCAAATTTTCGAATTTTTTACCCATGACACCTCTCTAATATTTGATATCTGACCCCCCCCCCCCTCCCCCTTTGGAAAATTTTAGGTACTTTTTTTATACTAAATTTTCTTCCAAAAACGTGAATTTTTAACACATAGTCATGTTTTTACACCAGAATATCGCTTTTTATTCAATAAAATGTAATATTATCCGATAAAAAGAACAATTTTTAAAGTTATTATGGTTTAAAACTTTTGCTTTGGACACCGGACCCCACCTGAGCCCCCCTCTAGATTTCAAAATTTCGCACCCCGGGTCGACCCCTCCCCTAAAAAGCTAGGGAGGTCCGAACCCCCTCCCCCCCGGGACCCCCCTTCCAGAATTCAACAATTGATTTACTCCGGGTAACCACCCCCTAGCTTCCCGGACCATTCTCACCTATGCATACGGACTGGTTTTTGATTTACTTTACAGCGCTTCTTATACTTGCCAGTAATTGTCAGTCATCACTACAGAAAGGGACGTTCCACGTCACATAATCTTAAATCTAAATCATTTAAATATTTTTAGTCTGGAAATTGCAATCAATTGGTCACCATTTTGAGAAGAAGATATACGCAGCTTCGCTCTCATTATCTCACAATATTAAGCTGTGTGCCAGAAACATTAGAAATTGATGAGTTGAAAAAAATTCTTCCAACAATAAGGTATAATCAACACTAATAAATTGCCATAAATAATTTTGTGACTGTAGTATTTGTGTAGTAAAAGCTCAACAGGTTTTCAGAAAAAGGTTTTGATTAACATAAGGGGATTTAAGCATAGGTGGACAACCAACCATATTTTGGGGTGTTCTGGAAAAAAGTACAGTAGCCAGAGGGGATTGGGGGGATTAATCCCCCTCAAATTTTGGGAAGGCAAAAAAATTTTCTAAGTATACCACCCCCTTCGGTTTTTATAAAAAACTAGAAAATTTTGATTCCAAAAATAAATAAGGATTCTGTACTTAAATTTAGGTTTTCTGGTGCCTTTTAAGAGCTTAAAATTAAAAAATTTCCCATTCCCATTTCCCCGGGAGGCATTCTGCCCCCCTGCCCCTTGACCCCGCTGGGGGCTCCCGCCCCCCAAACCCCCCAATCGGGGCTCCCGCCCCTCAAACCCCCCTTGTGGGCACGTAAAGCACCTACCAGGCTGGACAGGCTGCCACAGTGATAGCAAATTTTAGGACAAGGTATCTGTTTTGCAGTTTAGAATTTTTTTAAAGTGGGCGTAAAACAGTTATTTTTGTTTTACTGACATTAAATAACTGATCTTTGATACAAAGTTTTTTAAATATTTTTTAGCAATGGTGCTGCAAAACTTGGTCAGTATAAAGAAATTTCCGTAAAACGTATCCCGGCGTTGAATGGCGAATTAAAAGAACTGTTTCAACAGCAAATCGATGACCTTGTAGTTGGAACTACTATATACGACGAGAAGCCGGCTTTAATTGCTTTCAGGTGCTAAATATAAACATCAGAATTCGTGGGTGTCTGTCTAGTATTATGTTTAAACTATAGTTATTAAAGTTTGATTTCGAAAACATTCAACCATCCATTCTAGTCCATAAAATATTATGATTTTTATAGTTTTAAATTCTTTTTGTGTGAAAAGATCAATAACTTCCTGCAGTAGTTTATAAGCAATGAATTTTGCTTTTTCCTCCTTTTTATTATACGCCCTGTGAAAACAGTCATAAAATCTAGGATTTTCACGCTTGTAAAAAAAGAATGAATTCTTGCGCAATAACGAACTTGGCACCTAAAGGAATTATTAGTCATAAGCTTTGCATACAAGCTTCACTTTTGCTTGTTTAAGTATAATATTTACTTTAATTTTTTTCTAGTTCTAGGTAAATGATTCACAATTAAAGCGTAGACTTTAGCATTTTTTTTATTTTTAAAGTCAGCAAAAGAACAGGCTTTAAGTTTTATCTAAAAATATCCCAATAAAGGGAGTCTGGGCTGGCTGGGGGTGGTAGTCCCTGGTAACAAGGTTCTAGGGGCAAGAGCCTTCCGGCAAGATTAAGGGGAGAGCTTTTTTTAAGGATCAGGGACAGAATTTCCCTAAATTAAAACACACTAAAAAACACCTAGATTAAAACACACTAAAAAAATTGATTTCAACTGCATATTACGGAAATGTAAGGTATAATACTGCCCCTAAAGGTTAAAATTTTAATTTTAGGGTATGAAAAAAAATTAAAAGCTTGATATTCGCCACCAACCATTAAAATAATTTTAAATTATAATATTGTGTAGTTAAGACCTAACTAAAAGCCTGATTTATTATTATAGTTTAAAACTAAGAGTTTTCGCTCTTCATGGTTGTTTTTTTAAATAAAAAAGTTTAGAATAGAAGGAAATAACGAACCGCCGAGTATGGAATTGTTGGTGGAATGGTACCGCTTCAGGGCATTTGAGATAGAGGTGCTCACGGCTATTCCAGACTTTTTGCTTCAATTTCTCACGTGTGCACTAGATCTAGGATTTTCGGTAATGAAAATTTAGGTTTTATTGCTATAATGAAACCTTTTTGTGCTGTCTTTATCTAAATTTTAGTATTTCCTTAAAAAAACTATAAAAAAATATGATCACCTATGATTTTTTAGGACTTAAAGTCGCTCAAAAAAGATGTGGAATGCTTTGCGGATTTGATTTATTTTTGTGGAAATTCGAATAAAACTTACGAACAATACCGCACTATTGATCCACTGCTGATGATTTCGACTATAATGGCCGTGACAAAACTGGAATCAGCTGTTCGGATTCTTGAGACAAAAGTTATTCCGTACCTGCAACATTCAGAACAATTCGGAAGATGTGATGCAAAGGATGTATTTATTCGGTATGTGATATGATTTGCTAA
Source organism: Microlaimidae sp. YZB2_3 (assembly GCA_030248175.1). Taxonomy (NCBI): domain Eukaryota; kingdom Metazoa; phylum Nematoda; class Chromadorea; order Desmodorida; family Microlaimidae; species Microlaimidae sp. YZB2_3. Next base: position 22,176 of record JASAMX010009101.1, on the reverse strand, counting down.
AATAAACCTTTATTCAAATGTTGAAATGCAGTTACAGAAAGTATGATTATTGTGGGTGCAAGATGATTTAAATGCTGCGCCGTAGATTAGAATAGTCTGTACGAAAATATAAAATGAACTGGTAAAAAAACGTAAAAAATTTAATTTCAGTGTTTTAGATTGCAAAAACTAGAAAATTTTAGGCTGAAAATTGTTTAATTGATTTTTATTATTTATCTATTTGAAACTTCTATAGCTTTTCTTCCAGTTCATTACAATAATTGCGGTGAAATTAACTATCTGCGTTTAGCATTATTATGTGGGCAGCTCCCCGTATTTTAAGATTATTTTACGGATTTTGAGTTATTTTTACCTACTATCGCCTCATTAAGCTTTTATAGTAGAAATCGGTTACCATCACTTAACAAGAAGGTTATTTAAGAAAGGCGGGGACAACAACAAACGTTTCTTTAACGCTAAGCTAAAGCGTACGAACCGATTCCCAAAAACATATTACCGAAAATTTACTATTTACCCCACGGGGGTTGGAAAGCCACCCAGGGGCGTGAGTAGTCCCTGGTCCTTTGGTTACTTCCTGCCGTTTAAGTATGCATAATGTTTTCTTACTTTGGGCCTATTTTTAGGAAAACAATTAGCTATTATTTTTTGCCACTAATTTATTTTAAATAATGAAAATAAAATGTAATTATAGATATATGAGTCAAAGTTCAAGCGAATCACTTTCTTTGTTGGTGGCACTATTAGAGTCTTGGAAACAGCGAGGCATGGTAGATATACGTAATCAACTGAATTTAAATGACTCGGAATTGGTGCTTTTAGTACGTGACGCCCTTTTATCGTGTGATAAAACAAAATCCCAGCTTCTAATACCAGCTTCTCAACTACTTGCTTCTCTTCCCGAAAAGGATCAACTGATTTTGAAAGTAAAAATTGGTTTAACTTAATTTTAAAGTACCTGAACCTGGTCCATTATAAAAATATAATCCAAAAATATTTTAAATAAATATAATATGTCTAATCTGATCCTAACTGTAAACAGAAGAGCTGTTGATAAATAAACAAGTATCGTAAATTGTTGAAATTACTAAATCATTGTTTCATCAACTACTTTCAGCAAATATTAATAAAAAATACCGAAAGCGGCACCAGCGTCTGCCCTGATAATGGCATAATTTTAGAATAGTTCAATTAAAATAGAGCTCCTATTATAATAAAATACTCTTCAATTTGCACAAAATAAACCATGTCATCCTAATCAATGACATATTTAATTTTATCTATTTAAATTTGCGCAAAAAATCAATTCCATCGATAAAAAATAAGCCATTATAATAGCGAAATTTGAAATGTTGTGCCATTTATTTTAGTGTCATTATAATCGCGTAGTTACGTTTATGCAGCGCGGGAGCGCCACATACAGCAGCATAATCAACAACACAGCGCAGCGCCATTCGGCATAATAACCATAACCAATCGGACACAATAATTTTGGTGCAAATTTTTTAGGGTCTGAAAGAAAGTGCACAAATCATTGACAGTTTGGGAAAGCAACTGCGAGTTTTAGAAACCTTGACTTTATATAACGTAAATCTAACTATAAAAGATCTTCAAAAGGCTTTGAACTCAGTTGAGTCTAGCGAATTGCTTCTTATCAGACTTTTGCGAAAAAACTCGAGTCAAAAATCTTTAGCAGATTGGGAAAGCTTGTATATGGATATGCTTTCTATAAGGGATGCCGTTATGGCTGAAGTGTCGCGAATAAGATGTCAAGAATTGTTTGTCGAGAGTCTACTTTCATCGGAAAACGAAACTGTTTTTAACTTCGTAGAAGATTTCGCTGAAACTAAGCTGAAAGAATCACCGCATTCAAAGTTAAAAGGGAGAAAGACAATGGTTGATCGGCTGCCTTATGATAAAACAACGGCGCTCGTTTTAAAGTCAGCTATGGAGTACGTGCGCGCGTCCAGAGATTCAAGCGACGCGCAGATACAACTAGCTAAAAGAACCTTACAATTGCTGTCCGATGTGCCACTTGGGGAAATTACCGAGTTGCGGGATTTTCTGGCTTCTTTACCTCTGTTGGAGGATTTAGGTGTAAAAGAGTTGCCAGTCAAAATAATGATTCACCCTGATAGAATTGTTTTTCTAAAAAAAGCGCTCGCGGCTAATGAGAAAAATTATAAAGAAGTAAAAAAATTATTGAAAATCGGTCACCTTTTAATGCCAAAAGAGCCTGCCAGTAGAACAAAGGGCAGAATACTGTGTCTTTGTGCCGAAGTCGCTCTTTCAAGAGAAGATTTTGTAAATTCTCTCAGGTATTGTAACGAAATATGTTACCTCAATTTCGAAGACGGTTGGAGAGTGTGCGCTGCCTTGGCGTTAGACGGAAAGCTACCAAATCCAGAAGATCCACTGAAACTTTTAGTATTTGCCCTCCAGCACTGCACAGTAGACAAGTTTGTTCCTCTTTTGGAGGGCTTAAAACGTCATAAAATTAGAGCGATTTCCGCTGATATTCTTAAAGAACAGAATCCTTCAATTAACAAATTAAAAGATTTGCTAAAAGAATCACAGGACTTTATTCGTATTAAGCCAAAAAGTGAGCAGGGTTTCGGTTTACAGGACTTCTACACATCTCCAAAGGCATTATGGCTAAAGCCTGAAGAAGAATCTCGAAAACATGATTTGCTGCACCAAGCTGCTTCTAGCGTTCGCCTAATATTGCTGTCAAAAGAAGAAGATAACGAGCTCCTACTGAAAGATGCCTTGTCCCTGTGGCTGTCAGCTGTTTTTTCAGAGGATGCTGGACTGGCCTTCGGCATTTTGTTATCGCTCAGTAATTTTCCAAGTTTGATTGAGAAATCTGTAGTTCCTTATGACCAAAACTTAATGATCACGCAACTGATGGTGTATTATTATGCCATTTTGTCGGCTCAAATAAATAATTTCAAAAAGTTGACAGACGTTGAGCCTGCGGAAGTGTTGGAAGTTGTGAAAAAATATTTGAATGGTTTTTCTACTTCTTCTGCAAGCATTCAGATTAAAAAATGGTATTCCTTGCTACAGAAAAAGCAACAAACATCGTCAATTGCAAACATATCTGCAGGTAAACATACATTTTATTGATAATTAAGTAGTTTTGAAAAAAGGACTACGGTGACCTTTTGTGTAATTTGTAGTAACGTTTCAAAAAGATTTATTGGCGTATATTATTTTGACGTTATTTTTAGGTATTGATATCGAACGTTTTTTGGCAGACGAATTGTATCGCAGAGACTCTATTTTAGGACTCGCAATGTATGAACGCTGTTACTTTTAATTTTGTATTTTGTAGTACAATGTTTTAATCACTCTAATCACAAATGAATTTAATAATACATTAATTGTGTGAATACAAGATGGGATTCTAGCGTAAATATTTTATTTACAATAAAACGTGCAAAAAAATGTGGCTAATTAGATAAAACCAGAACACCCATAGGTGAGAAAGGGGGGGCAGGGTGGGGTCCACCCTCCTAGCCTCGAAATTTTGGGAAAAAATGCATGCCCCCCTAAAAAGCTGAGGGGGGGTCCGGACCCCCCTGGGACCCCCCTCCTAAAATTCAAAATTCGATTTACTCGGGTAACCACTCCCCCTAGCTTCCCCGACCGTTCTCACCTATGAGAACACCCGTACCACTATTGAAAGATCCAGGGTTGTTTATTCATTACCGTGTACTTGTGGCGTTGTATACTTTGGTGAAACATATAAACCGCTAAAAGAACGACTTAACCAACATGCAGCGGATATAAGACACTCCCGTGTAACCACTGAGTTATTTCTATATAGGACCGATATTTTAACTCCAAACATCCCTGAACACCGAACACATTTCGAGATTTTTCTATTCTTTGCAGAGAAAAAGCAGCTTCCATAAGAAAAATTAAAGAAGCAATTTTTAACAAGATTAAACACAAAGCTATCAACCGTTGCCTAAATTTACCCCCGTTATTAGCTCCAGCACTAGTAAAACTTCTAAATTTGTTTCGCAATTAAAAATGCAAACGTTTTTTCTTTTTTTTTATTAAAATAGTGTATAAAATACTAACAATGTACCGATTTTTTGTTTTATTTTATTGTGTTTGAGAACGGTGGGTGACAATCGAAACTGGTCATATGTTTTATTATTGTAAATAAAATGTTTGCGCCAAAATCCCATCTTGTATTCACAGTTTTATTATGGCGTCTCAAAATGTAATACATTAATTTTAAAAAAACTCTTAATTAATGTTTTATTGCATAAAATTTTTTAACAACGCTGTTTTTGAAACGAGAAAAAATTATGTTTTTACCAAAATTATTTGTTCTGTTTGCTTAAAGGTGCGGTGCGGAGTCAAACTTTTTGTCTTCGATTTTGATAATTTTTGAGAAAACCTTACCCCTGCCCCAATAGCCCACAAAATTTTTTTCAACAAAATATCTCCAGTGGTTCAGGAGTTATGACCCCACAAAAATGGCGTTTTTTTGACAATTCTGTACGTGAAAAATTGGTCAATAAGTAAAATTATTTAATTTACAAATTATTTACTTAAAGAAAGCGGCTATTTTCTACTTTAATTTGGTACCTTGATGTTGTTGTTGGATTACCTGAAACTTATCTTCCCTATGCAGATTATGCAAAGGGCAGGCGCTAAGACAAGCCAGGAGGGGCGAAAAAGTTTCACCCCTATGGTTGAGACTCTTCGTCCAACTTTAATAACGATGTTGGCAACCTTTACCGCTAGTGTTTACTGCATGCAGTGTTCACCCATTCCGAGGTCTTCTTCTAAAGGATTTTTTAATTCGCCTTATATTGATTTTACTATTTAACGTCGTACATGGGCAGTATAGGTGTTCCTGCAAGGCCAGTGGTACAAACTCCACACAAAATAGAGCTGTATTTGTCCGCTGGTTTGCAATATGGAAAACTGTCATGTGTGGCCGACTTACAACAACCTTTTTCTATCCATGCCAAACTGGACTCATTTCTATGAGAGAAAAGATTATCCAGCAACCAGGTGGTACCCGTAGGCCCGTTGGGTGCTGCCCGAAGGTCAGCACGGTCCTGGTGGTTCAATGGTACCTTGATCGTTAAGATTGGTGCAGTATTTGTCGAGATATTGTGTTTTTCGTACAAAAAACCATCGATTTTTTCGCTAAAAACACGAAATAAAGGAAAAAAAGGTTGGACAAACTTCACAAAATCACTGCCGTCATTTGGTGTTTCTAACGAAAAAGTTGCGAGAAACGCAATATTCCGACAAATATTGCACCGATCTTAACGATCAAGGTATCAAATTAATTAGGAAGTAGCCGTTTTCTTTGAGCGCATAATTTGTAACGTAAATCGTTATACTCATTGAGCAATCTTTCACGTACAGAATTGTCGAAAATCGCCATTTTTGGGGGGTCATAACTCCTGAACCACTGGAGATATTTTAATAAAATTTTTGTGGGCTATTGGGAGCAGGGGTAAGGTTTTCACAAAAAATCGAAGACAAAAAGTTTGACTCCGCGCCGAAGCTTTAAATCTGGCTGTCATTTAGGACGTCTGATGATGAAGCTTTTGAATCTTGTATTAAATTAGCTGTAGACCATAATATAGACATGTGGGATGTATTGGCCGCTCATTTAGAATTTTTGGCCACTGATTTAAGGTATTTTTTATATTATTGAAGTGTTTTTGGAGTGCTTTTGAAGTGTTTTTTGTTTTATTTTAAAAAAACTACAAATAACACCAAAAATTCTATGGAAGTTATTTTATGCAAGGTTTTATCTAAAATGTAAAATCCTAGGATTATAGAAAGAAGGTGTTGCACTTCTTAATTTTTTAAAAAAAAATAAGATGTCTTCTATGGGGGTTGTACCACAAATCTTGAAGTACCGTTTAAAAAAGGGAGTAAACTTTTTTCGCACTTCGCATGAAGTCTTTTTTTTTCTTTTATTCTTGCAGTATTACTATAAAATTAAATCCCAAGATTTTTAGGTTGAAAAATGATACATTAAAAATCCTTCTACTGCGCAAAAAATTCCGAAATAATAGTTATTTCTAAAAGAATAGTCTAAAACTTTTAAAGAAGGTATACAGATCGGGTAAAAAAAATTTAAAGTTGATTCCAAAGAAACCTTAAATATAATTGTTTAAGAATTTATGTACCTCCTCTGGACGTAAAGGGTTTTTTAATGCAACTGTAAATAGCAGGTTGCAATATACACTAAAAAATTGGCGGCTAAAAGGGGCCAAAAAATTCAAAGGGAATAAAATCCTTTTAAAATAATTTTTTACATTTTGTAATTAGAATAAGACTTTAAAATTTTAGGCGGGCCTGTGATGTCCCATGCAAATACCAATTTTAGGGCAATAATGTTATACCCTTCTTCTTTTCGAGCAATGGAGAACCTAGGGACATTTAAAAAGTGGTTACTTATTTTAAATTTAAAAAAAAAAAATTAGTTAGAAGAAAGTTGTACTTCAATTTTTAAAAACCGTTAAATATGTACTTTAAAAAGTGATAATACTTTTAAAACGTTGTGCTAAACGAACTTACTTAGTAGTTTTATCTGTTTAAAGTTTTTAAACGTTAAAAAATATTTATAATAATTTAACGCTAAACGAAGCGAAGATGGAAAATTGCCTGTCCCCTTGCCGTTTTCTCCCATTATTTTAATTTAACCTATCTCACTCAATTTATGCCTCAGGCACTTCTCGAGATTGATTTTTTCTCGAGAACCCGGGATTTATTCTCACCGGTCTTCCTCCCCAGCCTAGTTAAAATCACCCTCCCTTCACCAGTAAGGTTAAGCTTCAAATATAGATATATAAATAAAATAAAGCCCGGTCTACCCAGAGCATAATTTAATTAACAAGTTAACAATGAAAAATACGAAGGAAGGTAAAATATTTTTGTTGTTTTAGTATATCGTCTACTGCAGCTCATTCAATTATAAAGAAACACCGTGTCTTAGAATCACTGAGTAAAAACCCAGATAAGCTTTATTTGTATTTAACACAGAAGGTGCTACCGCAGATAAACGGAACAGATCACGCTAGAATGCTTCTGATTTATTTATTGGTGGAAAAAGGCTGCACAGGTTAAAAATATTTTAAATACTAATTAAATCTCAAAGTATAAAATGTAATTAACTGTTTTGTTGTTTGTGTTTAAAATTTTTAGTATGCTGGGTAGTGTTAGTTGATGTGAAAGCTATTATGACAAATAATATTATAATTTAATATGAATAATATTCATAGACTCATTGTGTCATACGAACGACAATATACGGCAAATTTACACTTTAATTCTTTATACGGCAAAACAATCACCTAGCATAAAATATTTAAGGGTTCAATAATAGGTGGGAAGGGATGGGTGGGGTGGATTTTGGGATACCCCTCCCCTCCAAATTTCGGGGTCGGCTATATGATATCCCCCCAAAAATCCGACAGACTGCCCACCTATGGTTCAATATTTTTTAGTTTATTTGAGACAAAATTAGCAATAGGCAAAGGGCTGTGTGGGCTGACTCGCGGATTCGAGAGGTATATCAAAAAATCTATGTTAAAAAAATCATGCTGCGTAATGAAAAAAGTCACAATTCTATGTTTAGGACTCCCAGAAGCTTACGAAGCTCAAGTGCATAGAAGCATTATTCGTCATATAATGAAACACGCTCCAGGTAAATTAATTTGTAAAATAAATGCTAGATAGTTAATAGTTTGTGCAACACTTCTTAAAATCAAAAGTGCGTTGGGCAGCCTCTCTGTTTAAAGATGAAAAAAATGCAGCCAAACTAAGTATAAAGAGGTAGTAGGGTAGTGCATTTAATTTCGGCACTTTTCCCAATTGGACATTTTCGTTTTTGGACTATATTTTTGGTAATCCTGGACGGAATACGACGTTTGATAGTTCAAATGAGAGCTAATTATATGTAGATGACTTTTGTGAGCTTTTTGTTTGTTATGTTATGATATTTTCATGTGAAATTGTGTGATTTATAAAAAATAAAATTGTTACTCGTTTTTAGAACATGGGCATTTCATGATTACGCAATAAATTGGTTTAAAAATTAAACTGTCCTGGTAAATTTAGTCTATTTTCCGAATTTTTAGTCCCCGTGGTTCTACGTTGCGTCTGTGGTGAGCAATCATTATAAAATAAAATAGTGCAATTTCGGCACACATATTGCTGTAGGTAAAAACGGGTTGAATTAAGTAGTCGGGTGTTAAATTGTAGTTGTAAATAGTTAAAAGACAACGTTGAAATGTGTAGGGGTCATAGCACTGCACTTAAACTCGATTAAGAGTCTTCTTTTAAAAAGTGCCGAAATTAAATGCACTTTTTTCCCAAATTTTGCTCATTTTGATACCATTTGGGATTTTAGCTGTAACTTTTTGCCAGTTACACGTTGAACAACAAGTAGAAGCTTAAATTAAAGAAAACTGTCTGGAGATAATGATAGGCTTTTAAATTTTTGAAAATGATGATTTTTTGACTAAGAAATAATCAATTGTTTGTAAAGTGCCGAAATTAAATGCACACATTTAATTTCGGCAATTTTCCATTTTTTTAAAAACTGATTTAATTAAATAAAAAAAACTACTTTCTTACAATGAAACTTTTGTGACGCAACGCAGTATCGTAAAAGCTTCAAAATGAGCTATCAAACATGAAAATCGGGCCATACACTGAAAAGTTACATCGGAAAAACAAAAAAGTGCCGAAATTAAATGCACTACCCTATTGGGATCCTCAATTTTAGAAGAATGGTCTCAGCGCTTTTAAAATTTTTCGAAGGTTATAATCCACAAGCCAACTTTTGTGCCCCCTATGATTAAGAAGGACCACTCTTCTACGATAACTACCTAACATAAAGCAAACTACTTAATGTACCATGTGATTAAAACTTACGATTACTTGTTTAGCTGATGTACTTATAACCGCTGTTCGCCAGGAAAAACAATAAACCCGCGAGCGAGAAAAATTAAAAAAGTCTTCAGCGGTTGTGTAACCAATTATTATTCAGTTGCGTCATGTGTTTCTCTGCACGTGATATTTTCTCAAAAAACGAATGGTTACTTTACCACTCATCTATTTTCACCCTGATAGAATTTATCTTTAGTTTGAGTTGTTATGTAAAACCTAGAAAAAATGTTTCAGTTTTTATTGCAATCATAACTAATGCAACTAACAAAAATCAAAATGCGGTTATTTCGAAAAAAATAAGCAGAATTAAAAATCATTATAAATTTAAATAAAAATTAAACAGACAGCACTTACTTTTCAATTTTAAGGAAACTTTTTATTTTAATTGTTTTAGTGATTCCAAATAATTTTAATTTGACACTTCTTCAAAATCAGAAATTTTGCTTATTTATTGACCGAAATTAATTAAAATTTGCAGTTCCAAAATTTTATCAGAAATTTTAGACCATTTTGAAACATGTTAAGGTAATTCAAAATAAGGTTTAAAGGTGCGGTTTGGAGTCAGATTTTGATAATTTTTTGTGTGAACCCTACTCCTGCCCCCAATAGGCCACAAAAATTTTTTCAACAAAATATTTCCAAGGTTTCAGGAGTTATTAGCCCCCAAAAAATGGTGTTTTTTGACAATTCTGTACGTGAAGATTGCTCAATTAGTATAACGATTTAAGTTACAAATTATGCACTCAAAGAAACTTTCTACTTTAATTTGATACCTTGATCGTTAAAATTGGTGCAGTATTTGTCGAGATATTACGTGTCTTGTACAAAAAGTCCGCAATTTTTTCGTCAAAAACACCAAACGACGGTAGCGATTTTATAAAGTTTGCCCAACCTTTTTTTCCCTTCACTTCGTGTTATTAGCGAAACAATCGAGGGTTTTTTTGTAGGAGAAACGCAATATCTCGACAAATATTGCACCAATTTAAGGATCAAAGTATCAAATTAAAGTAGATGCACCAATTTAAGGATCAAAGTATCAAATTAAAGTAGAAAGTAGCCACTTTCTTTAAGTTTATAATTTGTATCGTAAATTGTTATAGCCATTGAGCAATTTTTCACGTACAGAATTGTCAAAAAACGCCATTTTCGGGGGGTCATAACTCCTGAACTACTAGAGATATTTTGTTGAAAAAATTTAAGTGGACTATTGGGGACAGGGGTAAGGTTTTTACAAAAAATTATCAAAATCAAAGACAAAAAGTTTTACTCCGCACTGCATCTTTAAAGGAGTTTCGACCAAAAAAATTCTTTTTTTGATTGGACGCTACTTGGTGGTATGTCGGTTTGATCGTTGTGGTTTTCACTTTTATTTTGCAATTATGTTCAGTAAGTGGTTTTAATTGCAAATCAAAGTTATATCTGTTACTTGCTTGACGAAAAGCAGTTATTTTTTTGCCCTTCAAATTATCTTGAAGAAGTTTTCTAGTTAATAAAAACGTAAAAAATACAGTACTAAAACTTTGCAGAGTTTTAGTATTTTTAATTTTGTTTTTAAGGGTTGGATTATAAAATGCTAATAAGTCCTGCAAAAGAAACGGAGAAAGTTATTGCTTCTCATCTTACCTCAACAAATTTAAATTCCATTTGCAAACAGTTGGTAAAATTACCAAATAAAGTAAATTTTGGTTTTTTGTTTTTAAAAACATATAACAAAATAAGTATGTCTATTTTAAAGCCATAATCTAAACTTCCTTTAGTTCAGTTTTGAGTCGGGAGTTCTTACTGCACTAAAAAATTATTTTCTTTATAACAGAGTAGCTGTTTTTCACTTCGCTCACAAACTGTCATAATCGCATTTTTTTTATTGTTCCATTTCAACGCTCATTATTGTCTTGAAAGTTTAATCTGGTAAAGAATCACACAACATATTTCACAAATTTTTTAAGAACCACTTTTTCAAAATTTTGGCCTTCTCTATCGATAACAATTTAAACTGAATTGAACAAAACTCAAAACAAAACGGTGTGTTCGACCTTAGGAACTCAATAAAACCCCAACGTCCACAGACGTTGGTTATTTGTTATTTCTTTGAAACCAGCAAACAACGACATCGACAATTATTGGCTTTTTAATTGTTGGACACAAGTGGGCAGCCTGTAGAATTTTGGGAGTATACTCTACCCCTCAAAATGGGGATCAAAAAAATTTAGGAAGGGGTATCCGTAAAATATCCCATTTTCTGCGTTTTCAGGACCTATTAAAATTTAAAGGGTGTCTGGGGAAGGGTGTCGGCTATTTGGGGATTTTTCTCGAGGGGTATATTTTTATACTTCTAAGTGGGCAGGGGGAAGGTTATATCTCAAGAATCTCGAAATCTGTCAACACCACCCCCCCCCTTAAAATTTGAGGGTACTTCGCTCCGGACACCACCATCCCCCCCTTAAAATTTTGGGGGTCCTAGTACTAAAAACTCTAAAAATAGGGTATTTTGGGGATACCCAAAAAAACTTTTTAAAACATCCCAACCCCGGATTTGGGAAAGAATTCGTTATACCCCCTCAATGCAACAGACCACCCATACCCACCTATGGGTATGGGTATACCCCCTGCCCATCTGTGGTTTGACGCTCTCCACGCTGCTGAGCCTTCGCATGATAAAACATCAATATTATTTTTATTTACTTGTGTGCAAGTGCGAAAAATTTTGAAAAATTTAATTGTGAAAAATTTTAAATTACAAAAGATCTAACTTCTTACGATATTTTTTATTTTATAAAAAAGTTAAAATATTATGTAAAAATTAGATTATAGCAGTTTTTTTAAACTAAACTTTGTAAAAATGGTAAACAAGCTTTAAAATAGCCCTAGAAAAATAGAGCAGAAAAAGAGCCCGGGCTTATTTAAACAGAAAAGTTGTAAACTAGTCAAATTAAATTAAAAAAAGGTTTATTCCGTGAATCAACTGTAAAGCCCAGCTGTAGTTTTTTAAAATCAGATAAAATGGCATTTTTTTAAAAAAATCTTGCTTACAAAAATCGTTGACAATTGACCAATCGCTACTTTTTTCTCGTTGATACTTGTTTATCACAAATAATGAATACATACTTCTAATGTAAATGGTTAAGTTCAAAGTCTAAAGTTATTTATTTCAGTAAAAACTATAACAACAACAAACAAAACGTCGTTACTCTGACATAAAGAGTCACAATCAGTATAAAATCAACGTGACTCTGACTCATTTTGTAGTTAGTAAAGTACTGTTAGAAATGTAAAATGAGTCACAGTCCCATGTATTTTATACAAATTGTGGCTCATTGTGTCAGAGTAACGACGAAAAGTAAATTGCAAACCAATACGGTTGCAACAACACAATTCAAAAACATGGTTAAAGTTTAGATTATGGTTCAAAGGCTTGATTTGAGCACTAAATTGAACCATATCTAAGACTTTTTTAAGAGCATGTAATGAAGCGGCTGACACTTGTTCCTGTCAGCATGTTTTTTTTTAGTTTCCATTACATTCAAAATGTTTACAACTTTTTTGTCTGAACATAGGCCTACGGTGAAATAAGTCATTTTTTTCATGCCTTATTATAATAAAGCATTTTTTACACAATGGTACTTACTACTTTATTATTTGTACATAGTAAGTCCAAACTATAAATGTAATCAAAATGAACATTCATACTATGTAAAAGTTCCAATTAAAAGATTATTTTTTTAAGAGTTTATCGAATTTTATAATTTATTAGTTTTTTTTTTAAAGTTTTTGACAATACATTTTAGCCGTGATCATTTTTAGAAAATAACCGAAAGTCAAGTGAAAATGATTTATGCCAAAGAATTGTTCATGGAAATCACACCGCAAGTAAAATTTAAATATTTTCTTACAATAAAAAAATAGCACCATGGAGTTAACCGTTTGGCTTTGTGGTCAAAGAAAAAACAATTTTCAGGAATGTACCCAAGTTTTTATGTTGGATGGTGAACACGTTACTACGTTTTACGTTACTTTTTAAATGGTCAATCTAAAACAGAGGTTTTGGAAAATATTAGACTAGTGGCGTACTAAGAGTTTCAAATAGGGGGAATAACGAATTAAACTAATAAGAAAAAAATTATCTTCCGTTTGTTGCATGTTGGAAATACTGTCAATGGGCACCTCGCAGTGGAGGAACTTATAATAAACATAAATATAGCCCAAGTTTAAAGCGGTTTGTAACATTGTATTTTAGGAGGAAAATACCTTTAAGCAAAAAAAAATTTTTTAATTGGAATTTGGCATAAGTGGAAACCCAAGTTCTTGTTTTTTATGGGGCTTACGTGGAAAAGTATTTTGCCGCGATAGCTGTTCCACCTTTTTTAAATCCATCTCTATTTTAGCGGTTTCAGCACTAAGACCGTAATTTTTAAGATTTTGCCCTACCTTCAAATTCAAAAATAACTTCTTCTTTTGTTAGCAGTGTTGTTTTTGTTTTTTCGAGTTATACCATCAACCTTTTCCCTGCCCTCCTATTGTGATAGAACCACTTCTGTCAAAGAAACAAATTGTACTTCTAAAAAAATCTTTTTTCCTTTCTTCAAAAAACTTGGTGGCAAAGTGGCAATTTTTCTTTCAACAACACTATCGCCCGGGACCACTACTCCTTTAATACTTAGCTGTTGGGGCTGAAATTTGGAAATGCTGTACCTTGGTGCCAGAAAACCCAAGTATTAAATTTAAAGTGGATAGGTAAATACAATATTGTATTCAAAGTAAAATCTGTTATGGCTATGGGTAATATAGTGTGCCTATATCGGACAATACTTTAGTTTTTTTTTATTTACTAAAAAATAAAATGATAACATTTTATTGTTTATTTATTATTAAAGATGAATTCTATCAGGGTGAAATTGTAAGGGTGGTCCAGTAACCTCTCTTTCTTCGAGAAAATATCACGCGAAGGGGAACACGTAATGCAATTCAATAATTGGTTAAATTACCAGTGAGATTTATTTTTTAATTTTTTTTTAGTTTGCGCATTTATTGTTTTTTTCTTGGTGGAGAACAGTCCGCGTTTACTTTTAGCATAAAAGACATTGGCTTTAGTTGAAGCTTTTTTTTATCGTATTAAATTTAAAAGTTTTATAGAAATTTGGTTTTTAGAGCGGTGCTAAAGGAGCCTTCAAAAGTTGTAGAGAAGTGTTAGTGAACTTGGAGTTTAAAGACTTTTCAACTTTCACCAAGAATATTTTAAGCAATAATAAACTGGTAAAAATTGGGTTTTCTTAACATTAACAAAAATGTACTCTTGGTGGGGTAACTGACTTAATTTAGGCCAGGCCTTAATTTCGGCCACCAATCTAGGGTGTTAGAAAATGGGCTTTTTTCTAAATACAAAAGAACTAGCACAAAAGTAACTGGATGAATGTTGAATAAAGTGTTTTTGCAAAAAATTTTTGTTTGTGTTATTCTGCATTATCAACATTTTCATACAAAAAGTGATTTTTTTGTGATTTTCTGGGTTTTTTCTTTGTGTTTAAACTGGATGAAATTTAGAACGAAGCACAATATATAACTTTAAAATAACTTCTATTTAAGACTCAAATTTGTTAATTTTCATGTTTTGATATTTCCTTCAAAATCACTTTGCAATGCGTGTAACTAAATGCGCATTTTAAGATTCCGTTGATTTCGGCCACCTTAAAATTCACATGAAAGAAGCTGTTTAACACGATTTGCACCATCATAATGTCAGGGGGTTACTTCACACATAATTTACTTAAATCTACGACGATGCAGTAGCAACGAGGCCGCGGCCGCAGCCGCGCCGGAAGGAGTTATAAAAAATAAAAAAAAAAAAAAAAAAGAAAGGGCCAGTCGGATTTTGAATTAATTTGTTTACGCGCCCGGCATGAGGTAAGATCACAGGTTAGCTGAAAATTGGAATTTTTTTATTTCGTTTTGTTTTAAATTGAGCGTACCGAACTAAGTCCTTTTGTAATTTACATAAGATGGGCCAAAATCTCATACAAAATCTCTAATATTTTATCCAGGGACGTACCCAGGGTTTCATTTTGGGGGTGCAATTTCAGTACAAAAAAAATTTCGAGGGGGGGGGGCGGAGGGGGGAGGCGGAGCATTCCATAATTTTTGAAAAAGTTAAAAAAGCAGGGATAAACGTAGATTAAGCTGTATAATACATTGTTTTTGGCCTAATAACGGATTATCTAATGTTTATAGCCGTAAAAACATGTTTTCTTAGTTAAAAATTACATAAGCAGACATTGGCAAAGCCTCGGATTCATAAAAAAGATTTAGAGACCTTTCAGACCCCCTGGCCTCACCCACACTATAAACGATAGCAGATGAGCAGCATTTCCATGTTTTTTAGGGTACTTATATGGAAACAAATACCATTGGTATATGGAAAATTTTAGGAGGGGGAAAGTTATATACACAAATCAACCAAAGACGATTGTTTGTTTTGCTTGATGTGTAGTACTTGTTGCTTATTAAAATTATTGTACTTTTTTCAATAACATTAGGCAAGATAAATAGCGAAATATATCCATAGTATGAAACTTGAACGCTAAGCAACGTGCAGCGGATTTTTTTTTTTAGCTTTTTGGGGGTCAATTGTGGTACCTTACTAAAACTATTTTAGAGTTTGGCGCCGATCGATTAAAGAGGCGCTAGAAAATTTTGAATTTTTAGCCTCTGAAAACCCACTAATTTTTACTATCTGGCGACCATTTTGGGGGGGGGGCCGGCCACCCCTCCACCCAACCATTGACTACCCTTATTTTTCCCTCGTCTAACAATTTTGGGGGGGGGGGCGGCCGCCCCCTTGGTTACGTCCTTGATTTTATTCTATATCAATATAAAAACGTAGGTAAAAAACATATATTATGACAGAAAGTAATTTTTCATTTCTTAATATCTTTCTGCACAATAAATGTCGTTTGCAGATATTTAAATTAATTTTTTTAAAATTTTTTTATTTTAACCATTTCAAGTATTTAGAAATGGATTTGAAATGAACTGCTAGCATTAATCCAACAGCATTCAGTATTTAAGTAATGTCGCTTCCTGGTGGCATTCGATTTTAGGTTTTATTAACTTATGAATACACTGGAAGGAATTTCTCAAAAATAATATAGAAACACATTAAAAACACAGGTTATTTTCTTGACGAAGGGATGCAGTAATATAGTGATTATTAATCTCAATGGGGTTTCCCCACCCAACCCACCACAATATAGAGTACCAATGCTTCAAAAAGTTGTGAAAGTTAGTTAAAACAGTAAAAATGTCAGGTTATTTCCTTTGGCGGAGGGATGTATTCATAAAAATTACGTAGTAAACATATGTGCGGGTTGGAGTCATCCAAATCCCAATTGACTAGATTTGAACTATCAAGAAACCGGTATATGAATTCCGCAAAAATTATTGAAATGCAGTAAAAAACAGGTTATTTTTTGGCGGAGGAATGCAGTCCAAAGATAAGCAAGGGTTGGTGTGGAATTATACCACTGCTTATCTTTTTTAACGTCTTTTTTCCCCTTAAAGTTGATAGTTTTGGGTTATGTAATCGTTTTTTGTGTTTTAGGCTTTTGTTTTTGTTTGTTTTTAACCAAAAAAGGTGGCCGAAATTATGGCAGATTTTGTTTTTTTTTTGTTGTTATTTTCAGGTTAAAAATATGAAAAAAAACTCAGAGTGGAATAAAATTTTTACCAGGCTTTTTCTAAAGTTGGCTGGCTGTAACAAAAGCCATTTTAGGTGGAAATATTCTTTCACATTCAAAAAAAATTCAACAAAAAATACGTGTCATTAAACATGTGTTATTTAAGGTTTTGACTTTTAATGTCTTGCTAATAGCTATAAAAGTTTGCAAACGGAAAAAAATAAGTTATCTGTACAAAGAACAGTACCTAAGGATAAATTTGCAACCTTTAAAATTTTTTATTGTTCGTTTTAACAATAGTTATAGCCAGTTTTTTCTAGGTGGCCGAAGTTAATGGCACGCACCTTAACTTCGGCCATTCTTTAAAAAAGCTTAAACCTCCACTGATTTTTAAGTTAACAGAAATTTTTAAATTTTGCACTGGAATAACAAAAATATGTTTGATTTTTAGACCAAATCCTGGCTTGATTAGAAGAGCCAGAAAAAATTATTGAAAACAGTAAAAAAGGTAGCCGAAAGGTGGCTGAAATTAAGTCGGTTACCCTACTTGTAGTGTCATTATTGAGTGTTTTTACGACTTGTTTATAAAAGACATGTGATTCTAAATGCATTTTCTTAATAATTACTATTATAATATTATTACTTAATAATAGCGAAAATAAATCATGATTTAAAGTTTTTTGCGGTTTATCGAAGTATTTTTTTAGTCTGAAGACGACTTACAGTTTTTGTGTCCAGCACTACTGGAACTTTTATTAGAACATCCAATTTGGTAGGATTTTATAATTTCCACATAATTTTTAGGAATGTGCTACAGTTTATTTATTATTACTATGTGCTGTTAAGTTAAGCGTGTGTTTTGGTGATATAAGTAAAATGTCTAATTTCTAAAAAATAAATTTTTGTACTAAAAATTTTTTACTGCGTTTCAGGTTTCGAAATGTCGTTTGATAAGATTTTGTAAAAATGATCTAAGAATGTAAAAACAAATTAAATTGTTAATAGTGTTTCTTTTTTAAGGAAACATGATGAACAAAAACGTGAATGTGAAGAATTTCTTAAGAATTGTTTGGAAAGCGCTTCGTTAAAATCTACAAGCCAAATGAATTCGGGGACTTCATCAGCTACTGAGAAATCAAGAACTGAGGAAAACGAAAAAATAATATTAAAACTATTGGAAAATAACAAGGTTTTGAAAGCTGCTAAGGATGCTTTAAAAGTTTTCGATTCAAATTTACCCACTTCCTTGAAAACGTATTCGAATGCCATTGATATTATAAAAAACATAAAAGAAAAATATGAGTGATATTTTATTTGCTATAATTTTTTTTAACATTTATACCGGTGGGGTTATTGGCTGTGGATTAGTAAACAATTACGTAGATTTTTAAAGGAGCAGTATCACAAGAATGCATTAAGAACCTAACGTTTTGAAGAATTGTTCCCGGATATATTTGAATATGACAAAAAGAAAGAGGTAATGAAAAAAATGTAAGCGTCGGGGTCAGACCATTAGTGAGCAAGATCGAAATTAGCTACCCGAGTTAAAATGCAACTCTCCTTTTCGAAAATTTGAACTATTCTCTGGCTAGCTGAAAATCGTTAATATTACTGCTCCTTTAAAAATTTTAAAGACTTATTTTAAAACAATATTTTATACCAGTGTTTTTTATTTAAATATTTTTATTGTTATAAAATATCAAATAGCTAATAAATAAAATAAAAATGTTTTAAAATTTTTGGTTTTGTGTTTAATTATAATTGCTGCGTTACAGAGTTAGGAACCAGCCATTTTAGTCGGTTGTTGGTTCTCATAAATTCGTCAGTGTCACATGAGAATGTTTTCAGTTGGGAATCTCATACCCAGGGTATGAGCTTTTTAATGATACCTCATTCACCTGAATCCGTTTGGTGGTTGGGGAGGAGTTAGGGACTTATATATAGATGCCAAAAAATTAAAATACATATTGCAATTATTGTTTTGCTTGCAAAAGCAGTCGTAAATTGTGTAATATTGAGATTATTTTAAAAACCAAACTGATTTTATTTGTATATAAACAAATTGGTTTGTAATTGCGATTGCAAAATAAGAAAATATAATATTCTGATATCACCATTTTGTTGTTCGTTTAAAAACGAATAAAATATTTCTTTGTTTTTTAAAATAACATAATTATTGCGCAAGTTACAAGTTATACCGGTAAGGACGGCTCTTAAACCTGGCTCCGGAAGACTGGAGGCAGGTAAACTGCCTCAGAAGCAGGGTGGAGGCAGGTGGCCCTGCCTCCTATGTTCAAGCATGGCAGCTATTACTGCCTCGGAGGCATACATGGGCACGGAGGGGTTGGGGGGGGGGGGGTAACCCCCCTCCCAAATTCTGAGAAGGGGGGTTTAACCCCCCCCCCTACTCAGAAGTGGGGAGGGGAGAAAAAGTTAACCCCCCCCCCAATTTTGGAAAAATCAAGAAAAAAATGTCTTTAAAATGACTTCTAACTGCCCTCAAACTTAAGTTTTTAGGTCAAAACGAATGTTTTAAGCAATAAAAAGCTCAAAAATGCTATAAAAAAAGGCTTTTTGACCTAATATTAGCCTTTTTTACCCATTTTTCCTTCAAATTCGAAAAACGATATGGGTAAAATGCACTCCAGAAAAAAAACGATATGGGCATTTTGCGTTTCTCGGATTTTAACTAACCCCCTCCCCTAATTTGAAGTTTAACGTCCTTCCCCACTCCGGACCAACTTGCCCATGTATGCTCGGAGGCAGCGAAAATTTCGATGGAGGCAGGTGAAAACGGTTTTTTCCAAATGAGGTCCAACGTCCTTACCGGGTTATGATTGCTTTTCCGATCAAAAGATTAATTGGAATATGTATTCTAAAAAAAACCGAAACGAAGTTTCGAAAAAAAGCCTTACAAAGAAAGCCTTTCGAAGAAAAAGTCCATTAAATGGAATAGTATAAAGCTACAATACGTTCAGAAACTTTCTGCCCGAAAAGACTGAAACAAGTCTTATTTTTAAAACCAGCAAATAAATAATATATTTGATTCAACTGTAAAAAAAATCCAATAAAATCAATAAATTTAAAAGTTTTAGTTTGTGTGTTTTAACTATTGAGGAGAATGTGTGGTTTTTGTTACGCTCACGTTTAATTGGCCAAGACGAGATATTTTTAAAAGATGACGGTTAAAAACATCTTCAGGTTTGATATCAAATAGTATGATTTGTTTTAATGAATCAGTACATCTTATGTATAACACTATTGACGCTACGTAGTTAAACCGCTCATCATGTAAGTATATCTGGCACCCAGCACGATAGGGTGTTTTGTGTGTGTTTTCTTTTTTGCCAAATTGTAAAATTTTGGTTGTAAAACTTAAAAATATTAAAAAATTAATTTGATTTTTGAAAAGTTTATTTTTTTATTTAAAAATAGCTATTTTCAGCATTATTAACAGAACATTTGGCTTGAAATGATCTCTAAATTATTACAATTGCGCAATTTTATATATTAGCTCCTAAAATTTTAGCCATTCAAATGCTTGATATACAAAAAAGGGTAATTTTATTTTCATAATTTTATTTTAGTTAAATGGACTGTATAACAGCGATATAATGTAAAAATATAAATTTGGTTTCTTGTTTCTATAAATTGGTTAAGTTTAGAAAGAAATAAAGATTTTTAATATTTACGTTTTTTTTTGCAAAATTGCAAAATTTTGGTTGTAAAAATTAAAAATTTTTGAAAAAAATTTATTTTTGAGAAGTTTGTATATTTTTACTTATAAATAGGGTAACTGACTTAATTTCGGCCACGCCTTAATTTCGGCCACCAATTTAGGGTGTTAGAAAATTGACTTATTTTTAAAACACAAAAGAACTAGCACAAAAGTAAAGTAAAGTAAAGTATTTATTTATGTCATAAAACACAAAAAAAATATAAGACACAAAAAACACAACACAGGTATACTCACACATATACAGACACTAGGCGGGTAAAGGTTGAACACTTACATACCCCCTATTATTAAAAAATTTTTTCACACATCAAATAAACAAGTTTAAAATTAATACAATACACAGCATAAAATGTATTAGTATAATATGCAAAAGTTTTTTAAGTCGATTAGTTTGTTTAGTAACTCTCTAAAAATTTTGACTGAATTTGTTGAAACCACCTTTCTTGGCAAAAAATTCCAAGCTTTAATAACACGTTCTGAGAAAAAATATTTTCGGCAATTTAAAAGTGGGGTTTCTTTACTTCGAATTTTAAAATTGCGTTCACGTAAAAAGTAATTTGTTTTTTCGAAACTAAAAAAATCGTTACTTTTGAGATCAACAAACCCGTGAACAATCTTATACACCATTATTAAATCTAGTTTTAAACGTCTGAACTCCAAAGAGTCTAAGTAAAAATATTTTAATCTTGATTTATAGTCAGTAAAAGGTATGTCACATTTGAAACAAATCATTCTAGTCATAAATTTTTGCACTTTTTCCAACTTTTTGATGTCTTTTAAAAGATAAGGATTCCATACTTGAACATCCGTTTCAAGAATGGGCCTTACATAACTTTTATAAGCTCTAAGAAGCGCGAACGGGTTTTTTGATTTAAAGCATTTTAAAATTAGACTAGCGCGTGAGTATGCCTTAGCACTAATTGTGGAACAATGATTTGAAAATTTTAAGTCTTCGGTTATTAAAATGCCAAGGTCACGAATTTCATTTACTTTTTTAATAGCTGTTTCACCTAGGACATAATCAATTTGTTCAACTGACTGTTTACCCACACTAAAAATATTACACTTTTGAAAAGCGACGTTTAATTGCCAATCTGTGGCCCAATTATTAAAATTTTGTAAAGTTAATTTAAGATCATCATTATTTTTGTCCTTTCGCGCCAAATAAAACTTGCCGTCATCCGCAAAAAGTTTGATACCGCATGCGCCTTCTAAACAGTTTACTATGTCATTTACATAAATTAAAAATAAAACAGGTCCCAGAACAGAGCCTTGGGGTACACCAGAAATAACAGAAATACTTTCTGAAAGTTCATTTCCTACAGAAACAACTTGTGTTCTATCAGACAAAAAACTGTTTATCCAGTTTAGTAGTTCGTAGTTTACCCCATATGCTTTTAATTTTAGTAACAACTTAGAATGACAAACGGTATCAAACGCTTTCGCGAAATCAATGTACAAGGCGTCGACTCTCATTCCCTTATATTACGAGTTAGTCCATTCATTAACAATGCTAATAGCTGCGTACATGTTGAGCGCTTTTGATAAAAACCCATACTGCTCGTTAGTGATAAGGTTATTACGTTGTAAATAAATAAGTAGCTCATCAACAATAACACGTTCAGCAATCTTACTTAAATAACTACACAATGAAACTGGACGATAATTTTCCTTGCATGATTTTATACCTTTTTTAAAAAGTGGTATTACTATAGCGTTTTTCCACGATTTTGGTAAAATTCCAGTTTTCATTGTCATTTCGTACAAAATTTGCAAAGGATAAGCCACTTCGCAAGCTATAGACTTTAGGAAAAAAGCACAAAAGTT
>JASAMX010009100.1:0-15496 GCA_030248175.1 Microlaimidae sp. YZB2_3 | reverse complement strand
TTGTATGTTATAACGTCTTCAACTTTTCAGTTACGTATTGTTCGTTAAAGCTTATTTTTATTAAAATACAAAATACAAACTATTTTTTTGTAAATGTAACATTTTATCGTTCTGTGTTAAAAATGATGTTTTTAAAATTTTCCGGAACAAAATCTTGCATATCGTCGTTACTACGTATAAAATATGTGTACCTGTGACTCATTTTGTAGGTAATAGGTTACTTTAAAAAATCTAAAATGAGTCATAGGTTACTTTTAAAAATCTAAAATGAGTCACAGTCGCATGTATTTTATACGAATTGTGGCTCATTTTGTCGTAGTAACGATGATATCATGTTTTAAATTTATGCAAATTTTTAAGGGGAGAAGATTTATTCTAGTGTTTGAACAGAATAGATCTTCCTGGGGTAATAACTATTCTTTGGGGGGAAGATCTATTCTGGCGAAAATCAGAATAAATCTTCCGGGGGGGAAGATCTATTCTAGAGCGCACCAGAATAAATCTTCCGGGGGGAAGATCTATTCTAGAGCGCACTAGAGTAAATCTTCCGGGGGGAAGAAAAATAGAGGGGAAGATCTATTCTGCGACACCGGATAAGTTTTGTTTAACAATCAAACGGAACGGCACTTAAGTTAGTGAGATTATTTAATACAAGTATTTTACAAGTATTATGCATCATTACCGTGCCTTTTTTTCTACAATTTAAAAAAAATTCTGGATAGTACTTATGTAGTTTCCGTCTGAATCGTCTGGCTGACATATAGCGGCGACATTTTGTTAGATGTAGTACGGGAAGCTAGCTAGGTTCAAAATTTCCTAAGCGAAGAACTTTTTTGGTCATTTTTTAAACTTATATAAGTTTATAAGTGGGTGATTTTTCATTTTATTCCATTCCATATTCCCAATGGTTATTATTAGCTTACCGGTGTAAAAATAAAATACATAGGAACGCAAATAGGAAAAACTGCATAAGATTGCAACAAAAAGAACTTAGAAGGAGTGGTTGATAGTGTTGTGATAGTTAACCAAAAATCAAAGTAGGTAGTTAACTACTTTTAAAATTATAAGTAGGTAGTTAAGTAAGTAAGTTAAATAGGTAATTAAATAAAATTACAAGTAGGTAGTAAGTAGGTAGTTAACTACTTGAAATTTTTAAACTATGTAGTTAAGTAGTGAGTAGTTAAGTAAGTAATCTTTTAACTTTACATACTTGCCTTAGTAGGAAAGAAAATTAAAATTTTTAATGTATTCATATTATATTGGTTTTTCCAGTTCTTTATGTTTACAAGATATTAAAACATAGTTTAAATTCAAGAAGATGTTTACAAGAAAAAATAATTTATTGTAAATAAACATCTTTTGCTGATGTATTTTGCAAACTTATTTTAAAAAGTTTTCTATTTTTCACCCACTTTATTGTATAACGGTGCTGATGGGTTAGAGTTCGCAGACATATTTAAACTTTAAACTATCTAAACTTTTAAACTTTAATTAGGTTTATAACCTATAAAGCACATTGTATATAAAATCACTGTTGAGTTGTAAAATATGGATTTTTATTGAAGACTCAGCTCGTGCAAATTACTGTAGATTATACACATTTTCACATTTTGTTTCAAATAGCTTTGAGTTTTACGTAATATCAACCCGCAGATATTGATGTTTTGTGTAAAAACATTAACTACTTGACTAACTACTTCACTAACTACTTTCTGCCTACTTCACTAACTACTTTCTTCCTAATTTTTAACTACTTTGTTAACTAGTTGTATTTACTTTATATTTTGAAAATAGGTAGTTAAGTACATAGGTAGTTAGCTACTTTTGGAAAAAAAGTAGGTAGTAGAGTAGTTAGCCAAAATCACGCTAGTTAAGTAGTTAACTACTTAAGTAGTTATCACAACACTAGTGGTTGAATAATTCATTGATATTTCTGCCGATTTTAGGAAAATAGTTTTTTCTTGTTTTTTTTTCGCTTTTATAGATTTAAGCTTAGTTTTAAAATAAGTAAGAGAAATTTAAATAAACCTTTTAAGCACTAAAATCTAAATTAAACGGTGTTTTGTTTTTTTTTTGATAGAGATTTAATATTTGAGCATAGGATATTTTTTCTCGACCTGATTCGATATTTCTCGTAGAAACCGAGCTTGTTTTGCGATTGTTAGCGGGTTCGTGGATATCGTTGATTTAAACATTTGGGAGCGGGAGAAAAAGCGGGGTGGAGAGCCACGAGGCGTGTATTATTATTTCGCTTTTGACGTCTTTCGGCGCGGAAGAGGAGAACGTTCTCACCACAGCAAAATAAGTCGCAGTCGTTATAAAATACACGCGACTCCGATTCGTTCTGTAGTTTATAGTGTGCGATTCAAAAATTTAAAATGAGTCGCAGTCTGGTGTGTTTTACGCGCATTGCGGGTTATTTTGCCGTGGTGAGTATGAGAATTGCTATTTTGGATTCGGCCAGTTTCAGTTGTGGAGTTGAAAGCCATCCAGCTTTTATACTCTTGACGTCCAATCTCCTTATCCGGACGGACGGGCGGAGAACCCTTCTTCTCTTGGGTATTACTACGCCAAAATAATCCGCAGTATATATAAAATATTATGGACTGTGACTTATTTTGGATTTTTCAACAGCACGATGATTCAGTCACAGTCACGTGTATTTTATTATGGTTGCGGCTGGTTTTGCTGTACTGGGCGACGATTTCTCGGCATTGATCTTTATGCCCGCGCGCGCGTGTGATATCTGCCGCTCTTTTTTTTTGCTAACACTTTCGGAAAACGATTAGAGCCTGATCTGCCTGAAACAGTCAACAGTGTTGCGGGCGACTCTAGTAAATGTGGGTAAAAAGGACGTAAATATGTTTTTAGTCACATGACACATGACGAACCATGAACTTGTACAAGAAGCAGTTTTGGCTTGGAAAATATACAGAAATGAAAGTATAAACACATAATGCCGCTCTTTTTTTACCGACATTTTCGGAAAGCGATTAGAGCCTGATGTAGCTGAAACGGTGAAGGGTTGCGGATGACTCCGCCACCAACTGGGGGTAAAAAACCTAACTAATTTATATTCACATGATGTACCATGCTTGGAAAAACTGCAGAAATGAAAGTTTCTGCACTTTTTTCAAATTTTTGCATAGCAGACCTGTGCTCTGCCCCTCGGGGTTTTATTGGGAGGAGGGGCAATTCCAAAACTTTGGGGGGGGCACGGGGGGCAACTTTTTTGAAATGGAGGGGGCAAGCAGAGGAAAAAGAAAAAAAAGAGAAAAAAGAAGAAAAAAAGAGAAAAAAGAAGGGAAAAAGGAAAAAAGGGACAAAAAAAGCGAAAACAAGGTAAAAATAGGTCTAAAATGGCTTAAAATACATTGAAATAGGCTAAAAACTGCAAAAAATTCACAACGATGGCGTCATCATAGGTCAAAAATGGCGTCATAATTTTAGGGTACTTTTTCATTTTTGGCGGGGGGGGGGCAATAAAACGAGGGGGGGCAAATCCTCCAATAAAGTGGGGGGGGGCATTTCCAGACCGTGCACAGGTCTGGTGTAAAACGTAAAAACGTTTTTTTTGGCTGAAATTGAAAAGGGATTACATACTGATCTTGCTAAAACAGCGAACAGTGGCGGTTCACATCGTCGTTATTACAGCAAAATGAGCCACAATTGGTATTAAAAGTATGCAACTGTAACATATGTTAAATTTCGAACAGCAGTCTATTAAGTGCAGAATGAGTCGAAGTCACGTGTATTTTATTATGACTGTGGCTCATTTTGCCGTATTGGCGACGGAATGAGAAACAGCAAATATAAAGAACATATAAATTTTCTACCACGCGGAAAGCCGTTAACTATTAAGGTCTATTCATACTTATGACAAAACGTCCTTTGGACAAAGTCCAAAGGACAAAAGTCCTTTGGACTTTGTCTAAAGGACAAAATCCAAAGAAAAACGTATTCATACTTCTTGTCCTTTGGACTTTTCCCTTTGGATTTTGTCCTTTGGACTTTGTCCAAAGGACAAATTCTGAGTAGCGTTCATACTTCGTCCAAAGGACAAAGTCCAAAGGACGTTTTGGCTTGTCCAAAGGACGTTTTGGTTTTTCCTTTGGACTTTGTCCAAAGGACGTTTTGTCATAAGTATGAATAGACCTTTAGCATTTGACAGTATACTTAATTTGGTAAATATGTAGAAATGGAATTAATCTAGATAATGCCGGGTTTTTTTTGAATGAAATTTTAGAAAAGCAACTAGAGCGGGATCTAACTGAAACAGTGATCTCTTGCGGGGTACACGAGCAACTGATAAGCAAATAAAAAGTTTTATTGACAGTACAGTATATTGTTGTGATAAGAATTACAAGCATAAATATGTCTTTCAGAGCCACGCCACGTGCTACAAGAAGGTGAAGGCGAAGTATGCGCAACTGTGACTCTTTTTATTTTTTAAAATACCACAAATACCATAAACGCCAAGATTCCGAGTCAGGTTGATTTGATACTTGATTGTGACTCTTTTTTTAGAGCCACACCAGGGGCTACAAGAAGCAGAAAGCGGAGTATTCGCAATTGTGACTCTTTTTATTTTTAACACACAAATACCATAAACGCCAAGATTCCGAGTCAGGTTGATTTGATACTTGATTGTGACTTTTTTTATAAAGCCACACCCGGTCCTACAAGAAGCTGAAGGCGGACGGATTGCGAGTCAGAAAAGTCATAAAAATACTTGTAACTGGGACTTTTTTTTTTCAAAACACAAATCGTACAAACCTTATTAGTCACGTTGATTTTATACTTATTGTGAATCTTTTTCTTTTTTATAGAGCCACGCCACGTGCTACAAGAAGCTGAAAGCGGAGTATTCACAACTGTGACTCTTTTTATTTTTTAACACACAAATACTATAAACGGCATGAGTGCGATTTGATACTTGATTGTGACTCTTTTTTTCAGAGCCACACCAGGGGCTACAAGAAACTGAAGGTATAGAGTGCGAGTCAGAAAAGTCATAAAAATACTTGTAACTGGGACTTTTTTTTTCAAAACACAAATCATACAAATCTTATGAGTCAGAGTCACGTTGATTTTATACTTATTGTGAGTCTTTTTTTGCTTTTGTAGAGCCACGCCACGTGCTACAGGAAGCTGAAAGCGTAGTATTCACAACTGTGACTCTTTTTAATTTTTTAACAAAACACACAAATACTATAAACGGCATGAGTGCGGTTTGATACTTGATTGTGACTCTTTTTTTCAGAGCCACACCAGGGGCTACAAGAAACTGAAGGTATAGAGTGCGAGTCAGAAAAGTCATAAAAATACTTGTAACTGGGACTTTTTTTTCAAAACACAAATCGTACAAAACTTATTAGTCACGTTGATTTTATACTTATTGTGAATCTTTTTCTTTTTTATAGAGCCACGCCACGTGCTACAAGAAGCTGAAGGCGGAGTATTCACAACTGTGACTCTTTTTATTTTTTAACACACAAATACTATAAACGGCATGAGTGCGATTTGATACTTGTTTGTGACTATTTTTTTCAGAGCCACACCAGGGGCTACAAGAAACTGAAGGTATAGAGTGCGAGTCAGAAAAGTCATAAAAATACTTTTAACTGGGACTTTTTTTTTTCAAAACACAAATCGTACAAACCTTATTAGTCACGTTGATTTTATACTTATTGTGAATCTTTTTCTTTTTTATAGAGCCACGCCACGTGCTACAAGAAGCTGAAAGCGGAGTGCGATTTCGGGGCCCTGAGGAAAATAATGCTGCCGCCCAATTGTCTGCGGATCCCCCGTACGGAACTGCCGATGGAACAGCTGCTGGGAATCTCCAATCAAACCGGGGACGCCGGACGTAAGTTCTTAACCCCTTCTGATTTCCAGCGCGAACGTAAGTGTAAACCGAGGTATTCGCGAGATTTCGGCGCGGTGAATCTCGGCGTGTTTACACAAGGAATCGACGGGCGTGGCGTTTAGTGAAGATTTCAAATTATCATGAAACCATACAATGGCACGGGGGGGGGGTTGGGTTAACCCCCCAAATTCTGAGAAGGGGGGTTGAAGCCCTCACCACTCAGATGTGGGGGGGGAGAAAAGTTTAACCCTCCCCCAATTTTGGAAAAACGAAGAAAAAAAATGTGTTCAAAATGACTTCTAACTGCCTCCAAACTTAAGTTTTGAGGTCAAAATGAATGTTTTAAGCAATAAAAAGGTCAAAAATGCCATAAAAAGGGCTTTTTGACCTAAAATTAGCGTTTTTTACCTATTTTTCCTTCAAAATCGAAAAACGATATGGGTAAAATGCACTCCAGAAAAAAAAAACGATATGGGTATTTTGCGTTTCTCGGATTTTAACCCCCCCCTAATTTGGGGTTTAACCCCCCCACTCCGGACCAACTTGCCCATGTATGCATGAAACGCCACTTCCGGCGAGGCTGCGCGTGGAAACGTGTGGATAAAAATAAAAATATGGGAAAAGTCTCTCTACTTTTGTATAACACACCGGACGCAACGAAGTTTAGGTCGTTGCGTGGCCACATCAGGCTTTACCGCGCCGAAATTTTTTAAAGTTAGTTTAAGTTCTGGACGCGCATTCTGACGCGCGGTTAAAATTTACCCCGGGTTAACTTTTTTTTACGTGCTTAAGGATGCGAGTGAAAAATCAATTTTACCTAGGTAAAAGTCGGGTTAAATTTTTTCTATTGTTTTAAGAATAAGAATTTACCCAACTCGAGAGGTGGTTAAATATTTTCTCCCGTAGGGTTAATTTAATAAAAAATAAAATACGCGCATTGATTAAATTTTTTATTTTGCGCGAGGTGATTTTGCGGCGCGAGAAAAGAAATTAAAAAAAATTCATTGCAATCATTTTCTGTCCCATATGCGGCAGGTTTATTTATTTACAATATACATTTATTTTTGTTTATTTTCATTGAAATGGATTTATCGGGGTAAATATAAGGGTTTTTCAGAATGCGACCCCTGAACAAACAAATTCGAAAAAAATTCCCTGCTAAAAAACCTTTTGTGAGCATTTTGCGATAAAGTTTGACGTCACTATGCCGTACTACAATTAGTGATTTTTAAAAAATAAAATATTTACGACATACTTTTTATTAAATCCAGTACTAAAAAAACTATTTTGATTGTTTGTGCGAAATGCTTAGAAAAAAGTTCAAGTCGAAGCGTACTAGCTTAAGGTTTTATAAATTTGAAGTGATAAAAATATTTTTGCGAAAGATATTTTTAAGCTTTAATAGTCTGCTGTACGGGTGTCATTAGTACTAAAGCTAATGCTAAAGTAATTTAGTGCTAAAGAGTTTTTTGGGCTTAGTACCAAAGCTAAGGCGGGGCTAAACTAAAATTGGTTGGCAAAAGCTCGGCAAAAGGTGTGGGCCCGGCAAACCGTTAGCTTTTGCCGAGAAAATGACAAATCTCCAAAAAATCTTAAGTGTTCTCACCAAACCAAAAACATGATTATTTAAGGAGATTTGTGACAGTGAAAGGGGGAGGTACGCTGAAGTCTACCCCTCCCCCATAACCTCAAAATTTTGAGCGCGCCAATTTATAGACGAAAATCCAGTTCTCCTCAAAAAAATTTTTTACCTGACTCCCCTTTAGAATTTTCAATCTGACACTTCAAAAGTATTTCGTTTCAAAAACCAGATTTACCCTGACCTTCTTTTAGATTTCAAAAAATTTCCATTCCGGGTCTTTTAGAAAGTAGAAAGAAAATTTCCATTCCCTTAGAAAACTAGCGGGTACAAAAAAACTTCCTAGGAGCTCCCTCCTAGGATTAAAGATGCAATTTACTCCGAGTAACCAAACGACCGAACCTCCTCTTTTTTGGCTGCCAAAAGTGTACTCACTTGGAGTTTAGTATACTATTTTTACTTTAAAAATAACATAAAGTGAGTTATTTGAACAATAATACTACAGACCTGTGCACGGTCTGAAAATGCCCCCCCCCCGTTTTATTGGAGGATTTGCCCCCCCCCCCCGTTTTATTGCCCCCCCCCCCCCCCCGCCCCAAAAAATGAAAAAGTACCCCTAAAAATATGACGCCATTTTTGACCTATGATGACGCCATCATCGCGAATTTTTTGCAGTTTTTAGCCTATTTCAATGTATTTTAAGCCATTTTAGACCTATTTTTACCTTATTTCCGCTTTTTTTGTCCCTTTTTTCCCTTTTCCCTTCTTCTTTTTCTCTCTCTTTTTCTCCTTTTTTCTCTTTTTTCTCTTCCCCCTCGCTCGCCCCCCCCCCCCGTTTTATTGCCCCCCCCGTTTCAAAAAAGTTGCCCCCCTGTGCCCCCCCGTTTTGGAATTGCCCCCCCCCGTTTTAACCCCGGGGGGGCAGTGCACACGTCTGATACTAGTTAACATGATTAAAACGATTTTTGGTTTCAAAATCTTGTGAGTATGGGGTTTTACTTTTTTGTTTTACTTATTTTTGTTTAAGCACTAGAAGGGACACATTTGTTGGTTTTTTGAAGTATTTTTTGAGTTTTTAATTGCTTAATATTAAAAGAATCTCAATTTTTACTCTTTCATATGGGCATTTTCTGAAGTTTATTATGCAGTAAGCGTGGTTTTTTTAATAGAAAATATTGGTTAAATGTTTTTTTTTTGCTTTAGATAGAAAAAATATTCTTGATAGTTAACCATTTTGACGGGGCTAATACCAAAACTGGAGTTAGTCTTTAATCTGTTGGTTTTTTACTGTAACTTAGTGAAATGCTAGTTTACCTAAAAATGGATTTTTTTTAAATTTACGCTGTCCTATTTGTCTTGGCTGGCTGCCTTTATCTTTTTTTTTTGGGCTTATCGCTGGCTGGTTTTATATGGCTAGTGTTTCCGCGCCCCTATCTATGTAATTATAGGGTGTTCAAATACTGATTGTGTTGTAATGTTCAGTAAATAAATAGGTATTGTGATAAGCTTTTTTCTAGGACTGTTTATATGTTTTCGTATGGTTATTAAGATTGTTCTTTGCTTTTACCCATTGTTTTATTGCGGACTGTACTAGTCGGTTTTTATTGTTATTTATTAACTATACTCTTTCTATATGTTTGTTGCGGGATTTTTTTTTCCGAGAACTTTTAGCTGATTTCGGTGGTTGGTTATTAACCATTATCCTTCATCCTTTTATTCTTATTATATTATTGTTATATTGAGTAACTGCGGCTTGGTTTATTAGTAATTACCTACTTTGCATGGTTTTTTTCTTACATATTCATTTTTTCTTAGAACGTTTATATATCGTATTTCCACGTATTTTATTTATTAGAAAAATTCTAGTCATTTTTTAATAATGCATTATTATATGGTACCTATTGTTTTATTGCCTTAGCTTGGCGGTGTTTATTAAATTGTTAATTTATGTAAACTATAGAGTTCTATTTTTTCTTACACCCCTGCTTGGTTTTGTCTACAGTAAAATACCTTTTTTAAATAAATTAAAAAAATAAAGTAATCCTTTTGTGTTCCCTGTCATGAGGTAATCTCGCTGTGCTCTTTCTTTATTTTTTATACACAGATACTTGGTATGATAGAGTTATTGCGTTGATTTTGAAGTATACTCTTTTTGTGATCCTTGTTTCTTTTTGTTCTAGTGTCCCCGGGCAGTTTTTGGCTGGGAGGGCGGGCGGGGGGGAGGGGGGGGCGGTGCGAAAAAGATGGGTATTTTGTTTTTATTGTTATTATTTGTATTGGTTTGTTATTTATTTTTATTATTTATTTTTTATTTTATAGAGTTTATCCTTGGTACTGTGATTTGGCTGTGTGTTTTACTGTGGCAATGGTAGGGGGAGCCTGATACCCTTCTGGACGTCGGGTTTTTTTTTGGAGGGAGGATTGTAGTAGGAAAAAATTGGGGGGGCCCCTCCCCCCCCCATTTGGGGGGAGGCGGCCCCCCTTTTGTGGGGGTCTGTATCTTTTTTGGCCTATTATTCTAGTTTTTAGTACTTTTTGCGTGTATTTCGTTATACTATCCTTTTTTTTATGTTTTCATTGGATTGCTTTTCCCAATTTCGGGGGAGGGGCCCCCTCGTTTTTTTCTGTGCTACCTCCCTCCATGGCCCTCCTCTGTTGGGCGCCCTTTTGGTCTCCTCTATTTGATTGCCCTGGTACCCGCCTTCCGTCCCTTTTGGGTTTTTTATTTCTATAAAATAAAAAATACTATAAAATAATTACCAATACAATATTAATAAACACTTACCGTCTCTTTCTGGCCCCCTCGCTTGCCCTTTCCTGCTCCCTCCTGGTCCCGTCTTGCTTTGGGGGGTGTGTGGTCTTTATTCGGTCTTTGTGGTCTCTCTGTGTATAATAGATTGGGGTATTTTTATCCCTCTTCTGCTTATGTGGGTGGCCGGTGTTTACTTTTATTTTTTTATTTTATTTAATTGTTTATTTTATGTTTTGAGTTTGAGATTGACTTGGGGTGTGTAGAGATCTTGCGTGCTTTCGTTTCCGTTCTAATTTTACTAATTATGTTCCTGGCTCGCTTGTTGGCATGGTCCTATAATTATTATGGTGTTTCTAATAAACGTTGGATTCGATTATTATAACTGTTTCTAGAAAATATGTAGAAAATACTTGTCCTCTTAGTTTTGTGGTTTTATGTGGAGGCGCTGGCTGGGTTTTTGTTATAAAATATAATAGTTGGATGTGTATTAGGTTTAACCCCGTTGAATGGCTATTATAATTGTTTCTCGGAAATCCCTGCCTGTGGCGTGCTTATGTTTTGTTAAGTTTTAATACTAAATATTCCTGCTGGCTTGTATTGTTCGGCATGGGATAGTGGTTGACGGTTTGTACTTTTATACCACTAGTTGAAAATCTTGTTATTAGCGGTTTTACTTGGAAAGTGTTGTTGATTGTTATCCAGTAGATCCTATTTATTTACTGACATTACAACACAATTTGTTTTTCTATAGTTATTTTTACAATGGGTACAGTACGGGAAATTTCCTTTAGCCTTACTTTATACTAGGTCCATTGTTGCCTCACTTTGGTACTAGCCCAAAAATCGGACTTTGCCTATTTTTTGTCATTGATGGGTTCGTAAATTTAAAAAATATCATTTTTAGGATATCTCGTTACTGTAGTTTTACAGTAAACTCATTGATTAAGACTTTTTTACGTTTATTGCATCGATTTTGTTTTGTTTTTTTTAAATACTATTTCTAGAGTTAATTTTACTTAGCCCTCTATACTTTGTATATCGCAGTTTTACCTTAATGTAATAGTCTCAAATGGTTAATTATCAGAATATTTTCTATCAAAAAAAACATTTACCAATATTTTCTAAAAACCCGCTTACATAGTGTGCCCTATGAGATTAAATTGAGTTCTAATATTAGCAATTAAAAACTAAAATCTTCAAAAACCGAGTGTCCCTTCTGGTGCTTAAACAAAAATAGTAACAAAAAAGTACCCCAACTCACGATTTTGACCCGTTTAGTTAGCTATTGCCTGCCCCCCCGGGGATTTGGTTTGGGTTTTTTGTTAGGGGAAAGAAAGAGAAAAAGGGAGAAAAGAAGAAGGGAAAGGGAAAAGGGAGGGGGGTAGGTAAGTCTGGCTGAATTGGCTGTGTTGGGGGGTCTCGGTCGAATGATTTTAGGGTACTTTTCGTTGGGGCGGGGGGGCGGGGGGGGGGCAATCCTCCAGCGGGGCATTTTCGGGCCCGTGGTGGTTGTTCTACTCCTTTAGTTATTTAGTAATAGTTTCTCCGGCTTGGCGAGGGGTCGGCGTTGGTTCTCGGGTAGTACCTGGGGGGCTCTGGTTTTGCGCTGGTTTTCTAGGAAAAATGGTTTTCTTCTACTTTCGATTTCCCGGATGGTTTTTTGTCGGGGCTGGTACTTGTGTCGCTGATAGATAATTGAAAAAAGTGCAGCCAGTAAAAAATTTTTTTGGGGGGGAATGGGAGTTTTTTCGTTAATTTGTTGGGCACACTATTTTTTTTGAGGGGGAGAGGGGAAAATTTCACATTACCTCCCCCTTTCACCTGTCACAAATCTCCTTAAATAATCATGTTTTTTGGTTCGGTGAGAACACTTAGATTTTTTGCAGATTTGTCATTTCTGGGCAAAAGCTAACGTTTTGCCGGGCCCACACTTTTTTCCGAGCTTTTGCCAACCAATTTTAGTTTAGCCCCGCCTAGCTTTGGTACTAAGCCCAAAAAACTCTTTAGCACTAAATTACTTTAGCATTAGCTTTAGTACTAATGACACCCGTACACAGACTGATTAAAGCTTAAAAATATCTTTCGCAAAAATATTTTTATCACTTCAAATTTATAAAACCTTAAGCTAGTACGCTTCGACTTGAACTTTTTTCTAAGCATTTCGCACAAACAATCAAAATAGTTTTTTTAGTACTGGATTTAATAAAAAGTATGTCGTAAATATTTTATTTTTTAAAAATCACTAATTGTAGTACGGCATAGTGACGTCAAACTTTATCGCAAAATGCTCACAAAAGGTTTTTTAGCAGGGAATTTTTTTCGAATTTGTTTGTTCAGGGGTCGCATTCTGAAAAACCCTTATATTTACCCCGATAAATCCATTTCGATGAAAATAAAAAAATAAATGTATATTGTAAATAAATAAACCTGTCGCATATGGGACAGAAAATGATTGCAATGAATTTTTTTTAATTTTTTTCTCGCGCCGCAAAATCAATCGCGCAAAATAAAATTAATCAATGCGCGTATTTTATTTTTTATTAAATTAAACCTACGGGAGAAATATTTAACCACCTTTCGAGTTGGGTAAATTCATATTCTAAAAACAATATAAAAAATTTAACCCGAATTTTACCTATGTAAAATTGATTTTTCACTCGCATCCTAAAGCACGTAAAAAAAAGATAAACAGGGGTAAATTTTAACCGCGCGTCAGAATGCGCGTCCAGAAGTTAAACTAACTTTAAAAAATTTCGGCGCGCTAAAGCTTGATGTGGCCACGCAACGACCTAAACTTCGTTGCGTCCCGTGTGTTATACAAAAGTGAGAGACTTTTCCCATATTTTTATTTTTATCCACACGTTTCCACGCGCAGCCCTTCGCCGGAAGTGGCGTTTCGTGGATACATGGGCAAGTTGGTCAGAGTGGGGGTTAAACCCCAAATTAGGGGGGAGGTAAAAATGCGAGAAACGCAAAATATGCATATTGTTTTTTTTTTTGAGCGCAATCTAGCCAAATCGTTT
Organism: Microlaimidae sp. YZB2_3; assembly: GCA_030248175.1. Taxonomy (NCBI): domain Eukaryota; kingdom Metazoa; phylum Nematoda; class Chromadorea; order Desmodorida; family Microlaimidae; species Microlaimidae sp. YZB2_3. The sequence continues at coordinate 2,273 of JASAMX010009100.1, read as the reverse complement.
TTCGATTTTGAAGGAAAAATAGGTAAAAAACGCTGCAGTTTAGTTCAAAAAGCCCTTTTTATGGCATTTTGACCTTTTTATTGCTTTAAACGTTCATTTTGACCTCAAAACTTAAGTTTGGAGGCAGTTATAATTGATTTTAAGACATTTTTTTTCTTCATTTTTCCAAAAATTGGGGGGGGCGTAACTTTTTCTCCCCCCCCCCCCACTTCTGAGTGGGGGGGGGGTTAAACCCCCTTTGCTTAAAATTTGGGGGGGGGTTAACCCCCCCCCAACCCCCCCCCCGTGCCATTGTATGGTTTCATGATAATTTGAAATCTTCACTGAACGCCACGCCCGTCGATTCCTTGTGTAAACACGCCGAGATTCGCCGCGCCGAAATCTTGCGAAAACCTCGGGTTACAGTTACGTTTGCGCTGGAACGAGAAGGGGTCAAAAACTTACGTCCGGCGTCTCCTGTTTGATTGGAGATTCCCAGCAGCTGTTTCGTCGGCAGCTCCGTACGGGGGATCCGCAGACAATTGGGCGGCAGCTTTATTTCCTCAGGGCCCCGAAATCGCACTCCGCTTTCCTTCCTGTAGCACGTGGCGTGGCTCTATAAAAAATAAAAAGATTCACAATAAGTATAAAATCCACGTGACTAATAAGGTTTGTACTATTTGTGTTTTGAAAAAAAAAAGTCCCAGTTAAAAGTATTTTTATGACTTTTCCTGACTCGCACTCTATATCTTCGGTTATGCCTGAGCCCCAGGTGTGGCTCTGAAAAAAGAGTCACAATCAAGTATCGAGTCGCACTCATGTCGTTTAAAGTATTTGTGTGTCAAAAAATAAAAAGAGTCACAGTTGTGAATACTCGCTTTCAGCTTCTTGTAGCACGTGGCGTGGCTGAACAAAAAAGAAAAGATTCACAATAGTATAAAATCACGTGACTAATAGTTTGGTACGATTTGTGTTTTGAAAAAAAAGTCCCCCCAGTTACAAGTAATTTGATGACTTTTCTGACTCGCACCTCTACTTTCAGTTTCTTGTAGCCCCTGGTGTGGCTCTGAAAAAAAGAGTCACAGTCAAGCATCAAACCGCACTCATGCCGTTTATAGTATTTGTGTGTTAAAAAATAAAAAGAGTCACAGTTGTGGATACTCTGTTTTCAGCTTCTTGTAGCACGTGGCGTGGCCCCATAAAAAAGAAAAAGATTCACAATAAGTATAAAATCAATCGTGACTCTTTTTATTTTTTAACACACAAATACTATAAACGGCATGAGTGGCTTATTTGATACTTGATTGTGACTCTTTTTTTCAGAGCCACACCAGGGGCTCCAAGAAACTGAAGGTATAGAGTGCGAGTCAGAAAAGTCATAAAAATACTTTTAACTGGGACTTTTTTTTTTCACACAAATCGTACAAACCTTATTAGTCACGTTGATTTTATACTTATTGTGAATCTTTTTCTTTTTCATAGAGCCACGCCACGGTGACAAGAAGCTGAAAGCGGAGTGTGATTTTGGGGCCGAGGAAATGCTGCCGCCCAATTGTCTGCGGATCCCCCGTACGGAACTGCCGATGGAACAGCTGCTGGAATCTCAACTCAACCGGGATGCCTGGGACTAGTTCTTAACCCCTTCTGATTTCCAGCGCGACGCGAAGCTGAAACCGAGGATCCGCGAGATTTCGGCGCGGTGAATCTCGGCGTGTTTACACAAGGAATCGACGGGCGTGGCGTTTAGTGAAGATTTCAAATTATCATGAAACCATACAATGGCACGGGGGGTTGGTGCCAAACCCCCAAAATGCTGAGAAGGGGGGTTTAACCCCCCCCAATCATAAGTGGGGGAAATAAAAATTAAACCCCCCAATTTTGGAAAAATGAAGAAAAAAAATGTCCTAAAAACTGCACTTTTAACCTGCCTCCAAACTTAAGTTTTGAGGTCAAAATGAACGTTTTAAGCAATAAAAGGGTCAAAAATGTAATAAAAAGGGCTGTTTGACCTAAAATTAACGTTTTTTACCTTTTTTTCCTTCAAAATCGAAAAACGATATGAATAAAATGCACTTTAGAAAAAAAAACGATATAGGTATTTTGCGTTTCCCGGATTTTAACCCCCCCCCTCATGTGGGGGTTTACCCCCCACTCCGGACCAACTTGCCCACTATGACGAAAGGTCACTTCCGGCGAGGCTGCGCGTGGAAACGTGTGGATAAAAATAAAAATATGGGAAAAGTCTCTCAATTTTTGGCATATCCAGAAAAGACAGGTACCTGAACGAGTACATA
>JASAMX010009098.1:0-71155 GCA_030248175.1 Microlaimidae sp. YZB2_3 | reverse complement strand
AATAGAAAGTTAATGATATTGGACTAAAGCACTAAAAAACAAAAAATCAGTAGATGTAATATATTTTGGATTTTGCCAAGGCTTTTGACGCTGTTTTTCATCAAAAACTTTTGTACAAACTTAATAAATACGGAGTTAATGGAAAATTTTTAAACTGGATTAGTGCCTTTTTGACCAACAGAACATTAAAAGTTGTTATTAATGATTCCACCTTCACTTCTTATAAAGTAACCAGTTCTGTTCCGCAAGGTTCAGTTTTGGGGTCCACTTCTCTCGATCTATATTAATGATATTTTTAAGAGTGTTAAAAGATTCAAAAATTAAATTATTCACTGATGACGCGAAAATTTATGCAGACTATTTTCCTAATAACAAAGATTCTACAAATCAGCAAGTTTTAAATTTACAACAAGATCTTGAAAATGTGGCAGAGTGGTTCAAAAACCTTGGCATCTAAACCTTGCAGAAGATAAATGTGAAACTTTCCATATTGGGACAATAACCAGTTTTTGTGGCTATGATTACAAAGCAAATGATCAAATTTTAAAACGGACTACAACTGTTAAGAATCTTGGGATTTATGTGTCTAATAATTTAAAATTTTAAGAACATTGTCAAAAAATAGCTGAACGCGCTTTGCAAAGATCTGCACTTATTTTCCATACATTTACTGCTAAATCAGTTAAAAATTTAATGCAAGCCTATAAATCCTACATCAGACCACTGCCAGAATATGGCAGTGTAATCTGGAATCCTTATTTAATAAAAGATTCTAAGTTAATAGAGAGGGTTCGGAAATATTATACAAGGAGATTATTTAGATGCTGTGGTCTTGGTTACACCAACTATGAAAATCGCCTAGCATATTTAAAACTTGAAAAACTTTCAGATAGAAGGGACAAAACTGATTTATGTGAAATATATAAAATAATAAATGGTAAATCTTGCCTACCTTCAGAAAATCTTCTTTGTTTCAATACCAACCCAATTCGAGGTCACCCATTTAAATTGCAAGTTAGGACTACAGAATTGATGCAAGAAAATACTGTTTTCCTAATCGCGTTATTTCTAATTGGAACAGTCTGAAAGCCTCTCAGGTTACTGCTAAATCGGTCTGTGTTTTTAGAAAATCACTAACTTAAGATTAATGTGAAATGTGAAAGTAATATAGTGTTTTGCTCAATTACCACCCAGTCCCCTGCATAATTGGTTAGTAATATTCAAATTTTGTTTGTATTTTATTTTATTTTTTTTTCCTGATAAAGATTTGAAAGGTTCGTGTAGTGCTCTGCTCAGTATTAGTGCCGAAGGTTCAAACAAATCTTCAGCCTTCTGAGCAATTTTTAGCAAACAATTTTTTTATGTTTTACATTACTATATAGTGAACTGTGTTGCTTGTGGATCGCACACAGTACACTTAGTTCATGATCTAGTTTTGTAACAAAAATTTCATATTACTTTTTCAGAAAATTTTTGTTTTCTATTGCTCATTACTACATAGATTTTTTTTTTACCTCCCCCTTTTGGGGTCTCCCATCAAGTGTTTTGTCTGTTTTCTTTTTTGTAGTATGTAAAATATTTACTAATATATTGTAATATTTTTATATTGTACTGTGCTTGTGATAAATTCCATGTACTTAAAACTGTGTGTGAAAGTGTGTGTGTAATATTACATGCTTTTGTTTTTTTTTGCTAAAAATAAATTTCTTTCTTTCTTTCAAAGTGCGGAAAAGTAGGCCATTATAATGAGCCTCTCCATTTAAATGACACTCTCCACTATAATGGCACAGTAGCCATTTTAATTCGGTGAGTTAAAATGGAGAGGAAGCTATTATAATAGCCATTTATTGTTTTAATTTCACTTCTAATATACTCACAAGTGTAATATTGTCCGGGCCGCACAAATTTTTGCGTGTTGGTTTAATACTGTCCAACACGCAAAAACTCTTTGGCCCGGACAGTATTACACTTGTGAGTATATATGAAGTGAAATTAAATCAATAAATGGCTGCTATTATAATAGCTTCCTCTCCATTTTAACTTGACGAATTAAAATGGCTACTATGCCATTATAGTGAAGAGTGTCATTTAAATATCGAGAGGCTCATTATAATGGCCTACTTTTCCGCACTTACTTATATAGGAGTTGCACATTTTTCGGTATATTATATATTTTTGTTTACACGGTGTTAATTTGTCTGGATTAACTAACATCGTGTAAACACCCAAATATACCCAGCAGTTTTCACAGTGTATACATTGGATATACATACACTGTGTCTGTGTGTACACTGTGTATATCCCGCTTTGTGAATTCGGGCCCAGGGCCAGAATTAACTACCCAGGCTTAACTACTTAACCCCGAAATATACCGTAGTTAATCAGGGGGTTAAGCCGGGGTTTACCAACATCGATTTGATCCATGAATCATCCCGCTTTGTGAATTCCGGCCCACAACATAACATTTTATTTTATTTAACTTTATAATGACCTTTTGTCTAATTTGCCTTTTAATTAATTTTGCATTAACGAAACCTTAAAATCAAGCAAAATCGATAGTCAATTAGTTGGCATGTCAAACTCAAAAAAAGTCATTTGCAAGACACATTAAAAATTTGTCTTTTTTAGTAAATTAACACACCTGTCAAGTCAATGCTTGTTTGTAGAAAAAAATCCAGGGCCTCCCCCAAAGGTGGGCAGCCTCCAGGATTTTAGGGTGTATACCCGAACCCGACTCCCGAAATTAGGGGGGTGTGTCTAAAACATTTTTTTGGAGTGTACCTCGACCTCAAATAAACACTTCGTTTTTAGCGTTTTTATTATTAAGACTGGGACCCCCAAATTTTAGAAGAGATGGGAGTGTCTGGAGTACCCCCCAAATTTTAGATGGAAGTGTTGGGTAACCCTTCAACCCCCTCCTGCCCACCTATGGCTCCCCTCCCATTATAATGCTCAAAAAAAGGCCGGCCTAGATTTTAGATTTAGGCCAGCCTTGGATTTTTTTGTGATTAAGAACGTTAAACGAAATTGTTTATATTGCGGCTTTTTAAATTTAAATGAAAAATTGTAACTTGATTTGATAGGACGATGCAATTCTGCAAGAATTAAGCATTTTTATTTAATAAATTATATTTTTAAATTAAATATTTTTTTATAATCTAATATTTTAGTTATATACCGTAGCTCAAAATGAATGAACAAATGACTGAAAACAGTACTACTAATCGCAAAGACTTAGAGCCCAGTAATCGTGTGAATCTTCCAATTGAAATAGTAGTTACTCAAGAAAATGGAAAAGGGCAAAAAGAGCTTTTTGATAAAAGAGGGCGGCGTGGCGACAGCCTTAGTAGTGACGAGGATTTTCATGAAGCGCTGGAAGGTAAGAAAAAAAACAAAACCTTTTTATCACATCGTTTAAAAACTGATGTATTTAGTTTTGTTCATATTTTTGTCAATGCAACATCACAGATTAAAAAGGGCTGCTTATCCAATTCAAATGCATTTAGTCCGAAAGCTCGGCAGGTTTCTCTATAGATGCGCATCCTTGGATTAGTTTCTTAATTTGGGGAGTATGGGTAGATAGAATTCCCATACGCTTAACGCATCCCAAAATTCATATTGACCTACCCTAAAGTAAAATACACGTATAAAACATTTTTATACCCTAAATCAGACCCGTAAACTTGATTTTTGTGGTTATTATTAAGATTTGACCTTTTCATTAATAAGCCGATTTATATCCAAAAAATGACCTTTTTTGGAATGTTTAATTTATGTTACTAAGGAAATTTTTTTTATTAAGCCTTTAATCAAATTAATATTAATTTTTTGTATTACCAAGTGCCTGGCGGTGACGTGCAAAAACCTATAAAAATAAAAGTTATGTAAAATCACCATGGCGAAATTAACCATATTAACGTAGTGTAAATTCCCCATAACAATCAGAACAGAAATGCGTTTGCAAACTGAAATGTGTTAAAAAAAAACTAAGTATTAATCATAAAAGCATTAAAAATGTTTTAATTTTTCCTAAGCCTAAGCAACACCTTAAAATCAAGCTAAATTTTATCATGATAAATTTAATTTGTATTTTCAAAGTGTCGAAATTTAAAAGAAATATTGCAAACGCATTATATTTATGGAGAATTTACACCACCTTATGGTGATCTTGTATCGTTTATGGTGATTTTGGCCTATGGTGAATTTGATGGTGTTTTTATACAAACCTTGTCTGGCAGTTATAAATAAACTTTTATTTTTTTCATGGTAGCTACGAATTTTATAATAACAGCTTAAATACCCACCAAAGTTTAATTCTGAAAAAAAAATTTGCATTCTTGAAAAACAACTTGTTTTAATAAACAGCGACAGGTTTTATCATTTTTGGATGAATTTTGTCAGGACCAGAAGAAGAATTTTTATTAAGTTTTTTGATAGCATCAATGATAACATCTTCTTGGCAATGCAGTTCATGAGGTAACACTTGAACAGGGAAGGTGGGTGGAGCAGTATCTTTTTGATTCCAAACAGAATGAAAATGTTTAGCTATACATTCAGCTTTAGCATAATTTGATACAGCATATGTGTCATCGTTATTTTTAAGTGATAGAATGAAGTCATCAGTTTTCCCTTTTATGGCTTTAATAGCTTAGGTTTTGCTTAGGCTTAGGAATAATAATTCAGTTAAAAAAACTGATTTTAAATCCGCGTTTAAAGCCAAACAAATTCTATTGTCCATGGTTTTGCAGACCTGTGCACGGTCTGGAAATGCCCCCCCCCCCCGCCCCTCGCTTTATTGGAGAATTCCCCCTCGTTTTATTGCCCTCGCCCAAAAATAAGAAAGTACCCAAAATTATTATTTTGGTTGATTTTTTTTAATACCCATTTTTGACCTATAATGACGCCATCATCACTAAAATTTTGCAGTTTTTCACCTATTTTAATGCATTTTAGGCCATTTTAGACCTATTTTTACCTTATTTTCGCTTTTTGTCTCTTTTTTCCCTTTTCCCTTAAAAGATGTTTCATAAGTGTATTTTAATTTAAAATCGGTCAAATCGAATTTCGGGACGCGCATGGGAATTGTACCATATAGATATTTCAAAATTTTTGAAAAAGTGTTTTTCAACTAAATGTACTCCATTTTTGTTGTTGTTGCATTATCTGAAATTTATTTCCCCTCTGCTGATTATGCAAAAGTCAGGCGCTAAAACAAGCCAGTAGAGGCAAAAACAATTTAACCCCCATTCCACATTAACAATGACGTGGACAACCTCTACCGTTAGAATTTACACTGCGCGCAGTGTTCACCCATTCCGAGGTTATTGTTTAAAGGATATTATTTAATCGCCTGATACTGATATTGACCTTTACTTATTTAAATTACATGAGCAGCATGGGTGGGGGTGTTCTTGCAAAGCTAGCGGTACAGACTGTACAGAGACACTTCTCAGACCAGAAAACAGTTTTGTGTACTATGGCCACTTCTTATCCCTGTTACTAGAAAAAAAACAGTTTTGTGTACTATGGCATGACAATACTCTAGCCAGTGGCGTGCCCAGGATTTCATTTTGGAGGGGGCGGTCTGGGGGGGGACATACTAACTCTGAGGGGGGTCTGGGGGCGGCAGCCCCCCAAAAATGGGGGGTCTGGGGGGCGAGAGTCCCCCAGCGAGGTCAAAGGGCAGAGCCCCTTGTCAGGGGGGGTCCGGAGGGCAGAATGCCCCCCGGGGGAGAAAATTTTTAATTTAAGCGCTAAAATACACTAGAAATTTTAATTCCACATGATAATTGAAACAAAATTTAAGTTTTTTTATTCCTATCCATTTAAAACATGTGTTTAAAACGTTAATAAAAGGTTAATAGTGTTTATAGTAGTTTTATTTAACATGTATGCCTTAACTATTCAGCGGCCAAATCGATTTGAAATTGAAAAACAGATAAATTGTCAATTTAAACTACCCGCGAAGCGGGGAAAATTTGGTTTTTTTACCTATAATATGCGTTTGGAAGGCATCATGAAAGTTTCTGTATTAATATTTAAGAAAAAAAATTTTCTCTCCCAAAATTCAAAAAAACGTAAGGGTCCCCCTTACGAAAAAATCCGGCTTCAGTGAATTTGGGGGGGGGGGTGGCCGCCCCCCCCCCTGACGGCACGCCACTGACTCTAGCCATGCCAAGCTGGACTCTTCTATAAAAGAAAAGACCCAGAACCAGGTGGTCGTGTCCAGTGGCGTGCCCAGGAGGGGCAGGGAGGGCGCCCCCCAAAATCCGACAAAGCCGGATTTTTTTGTAAGCATACCCTTACGTTTTTTAAATTTTGGGAGACAACATTTTTTTTCAATATCAATACAGAAACTTTCGTGATGCCTTCCAAAAACATATTAATAGTCAAAAAACCACATTTTCCCTGCTTCGCGGGTAGTTTACATTGACAATTTATCTTAGTTTTTTGATTTTATATCAATTATGCTGTTCAATAGTTAAAGCATACATGTTTAGTTAAATAAAACTACTAATGTAAAGGGATAAAAATCTTAAATTTTGTAATAAGTATCATCTGGAATTAAAATTTCTAGTGTAGTTTAGCACCTTAAATAAAAAATTTCTCCCCTTGAGGACATTCTGCCCCCTGGACCCCTCTGACAAGAGACCCTGCCCCTTGACCCCGCTGAGGGGCTCTTGCCTCCCAGACCCCCCATTTCTGGGGGGCTGGCGGCCCACAGATCCCCCTTCAGGGTAAGTATTTACCCCTTCCCACACCTCCCCCCAAAAATGAAATCCTGGGTATGCCACTGGTCGTGTCATCTTGTAGGATTGGTGAGTGCTGCCCAAAGCTGAAGGTTAGCAGTGGTCCTAACGCAGAGCTACTCATAACACGCATACACAAAACGCAAAAGCAAGACATAGATATTGCAAACCTCTACATTCCTCCAAGGGACACTCAATAAGCAACAACAGAAAACAATCAAATGGCAGACTGGACACAACACACATAACACATCATACACCAACTCACAATAGCAAGACAACACAATCATCACAGGCGACATAACCGCTCACTCACCTCTATGGTTTTCTCCCATAGAAGATCGTAAGGGGAAGCAGTAGGGGACATAATCATAAATTCAAAACACACAAAACCCAACACGCAAACCAACAACAACTAATCAACAACAATCGCCAGACATCACAACAATCTTAGCAAACATCAACAACGCCCTCATGGCAAACACTACATGCACTCTATTCAGACCACCTACCAATACTCACAACACTAAACATGCACACACACAAACAACAATACACCAAAAAACATTCACAAATTACAAAAAAACAAACTGGCAAGCCTTCACTGCACACATAGAGGACAGACAACATACAAACACTCCCATCCACCACAAACATACATCAAGCAAACAAAGCATTCACAAAACTCATTATTCAAGCTGACAAAGCATATATTTATACAAACTAAAACCACCACACCACACAGTTGTCATAGAGCTGGACATATCTAAAGCTTTTGACCCTGTCAGTTTGTCAATCACCACACACTCATACACAAACTCACACAAACAAGTACCAACAACAATCGCAACAATCACAAAATTCATAAACAATTACATCAAAGGCCGCAAAGCATACACCACATACAGACCTGTGCACTGCCCCCCTGGGGTTTTATGGGGGGGCAATTCCAAAACAGGGGGCACGGGGGGAAACTTTTTTGAAACAGAGGGGGGCAAGCAGGGGAGAAAGAAAAAAGAGAAGAAGGAAGGAAAAAGAAAAATGGCGTCAAAAATGGCGTCATAATTTTAAGGTACTTTTTTCATTTTTTGACAGGGGGGCAAATCCTCCAATAAGGCGGGGACATTTCCAGAACGTGCACAGGTCTCCACATACAACAATCACAATTCAAAAAAAACTCATAAAAAGAGGCACATTCCCACACGGCTCCTGTCTATCACCTACACTATTCAACATCTACATCACAGACATTCCAGCACCACCACCAAACGTACACATCATAACATAGCAGAACACATCACAATATACGCATCACACTCAAACCACCACATAGCACTGCACAGCAACAAATACAACCATACTTACACGCAATACAATCATGTACAGACAACAACCAACTCACACTAAATGCAAGCAAAACAACATCCACACTATTCACACCAGACCCTGCAGAGTACTATACACAACTATCATTACAAATTAACAATACAACTAAAAACCCAAAAATCTTGGGGCTCGCTTTTGACACCAAGCTCACATTCAACACACATCGCAAATACACACAGCAAAGCACGCAAAACACTCAAAATCATTAACGCACTCACAGCAACATCATGGGGTAAACAAAAAAAAACACTTACACACACATGCAAGGCAATTACTTGACCAATAATTGAGGATACCATAACAGTCTGTGGCCCCACAACATCAAACACACAAATCAACAAACTGCACACAATACAAAACACTGCTCTCAGGGTCGCAACAGGGAGGGCACACCAGACAAAAACACACAGACACACACATCATACACACAGGCTAAAATCCTCCCAATAGTAACACACATTCCATGCAAAACAAGCAAAATTGGCAGCCAATAGCCATGTACACAAACAATCCACTCAACTACTTAACACAACAACATGCATCCAGCAGACTCAAAAAGCAAACAATCTTTCAGAACAACAACTACACAACAAACATTCCAACCATAGGTGGGCAGCCTCTCGGATTTGGGGGGTATACCTGACATACAAAACATAACAAAACATAAACACACACAACACAACATCTGTTCACATGCACACACATTAACATGACTTTGGAACCAGCGGACCTTTGGGCAAACCCCGCAGCAGTTGCAGATGTTGTTGTTGTTGTTGTTGTAGCCAGGGCATCAGGTTATGCCCTCTAAGAACCTGACCGCATCCACTGGTGTTTCCCATAGATCTTCTATTTTGAGTGTTGTTGGATGTTGAGGGCATATAAAAAGGTGTTTGACGTCGTGAGGTTTGCCCCTGCAATGGGGACATTAGTTTTTAATGGAGTTGTTGATTCTGGATTTGAACGAGTTGAGGCGGTGGCAATGTCTGGATCTAAGTTGTGCCAGGAGGGTTCTTGACTTCCTGGGGAGTTGTTGCTCGCTTATGTTGATTGGTGGCGGTTTTCTTTTTAATAGTGCGTTAGGTTGGAGTTGCGAAATGTTTTCTTTGATGAAATATGAGTGGATGTTTGATGGTTTTTTCTGTAAGCATATGGTTGTAGAAATTTTTGGCTGTTGGTCCAAGTTTTGATTGGAGGGTATGTTTCATCTCTCTTGGTCTATGGTCATTGGCTGTGATTCCGTTAGATGGATGTGTTTGTTGCATGGTTTTTGCTAAAAATTGTGTTGAAAGAAGGTTGGTCTGGCTTTTGATTGGTAGGACTTTAGTTTAGTCCCTTAATGAAGATGGTCGGTTGGGGCCATTTTGTGGCAGCCAGTTGCTATCCTAAGGACCGTGTTTTTTGTTGCTTGTAGTTTTTGAAAATTAGATTTTGATAGATTGGGTGACCATATTGGGGCTCCGTAGTTGAGAATCGGGCGTCCTATAGCTTTGTAGGAGGTGAATATTGTTTCTTTCTTTTGGCCCCAGCTGGTACCAGCCAGGGCTTTAAGAATCTTATTGCGCCTGGTTCTGTACCCATACCCAATCGCACGAAATTAGGAGGGAGAAATAAAAAATTAGGAAGGATTATCCCAAAATATTGTATTTTTAGGTCTGGTACCCCTTGCAAATCTAAAAAAAAGAGGTTTAGTTTTCGAAACGTGGCAGGTATTTCAAAATGTTAAAACCTGGAAGGAGGGCAAGTTTCTCTCATTTTTTTGCATAGGGGCAGTTTTGAAACTCTATGGGGGGAGGTTCAGGGTCCGCCTCAGGTTCATTTATGAAACTATAGAAATTTACGAATTATAGAAGTTCTTTAAAAGACAATTTTAGAGCTTTTACATATTTCGTTTACAGACGCATTGTTATACTGCACTGGTATTTTGTAGACTCATCAATAAGTTTGTTAACCAGTGGGGACTGGTTGCCCCAGGCTCCACCTCTTCCTGCTGCTCCACCAATCAGTGATGAGACAGAAATCAGTGGGAGATTGCTACAAGATACAGAAGGTATAAAATTCATTTAGCTTCAGTCATAGATAAACACGGTCAAAAAGCTAGGGGGGTGTTTACTCCGGGTAAATGACATTTCAAAATCTAAGGGAGTTCCTAAGGGGGAGGGGTCGAACTCCCCTAGCTTTCTGGGGGGGGTCGACCAGGGGTGGAAGATTTTGAAACCTAGAGGGGGGCCAGGTGGGGTCCAATTTCTGAAGCAAAATACTTTTAAACTATTAAAGGTTTAATAATAGTTTTTTTACAGAGACGTATCCAGGAGGGGGCGGCCGCCCCCCCCCCCCGAAACGGTCGGACAGGGGGAAAAATAGGGATAGTGGTTGGGCGGGGGGGGCGGCTGCTCCCCCCGGAAATGGTCACCAGATAGTAAAATTTGGGGGTTTTCAGAGGCTAAAAATTTAAAATTTTCTAGCGCCTCGCTAATCGCTCGGCGCCAAACTATAAAATAATTTTAGTACCACAATTGACCCCCAAAAAACAAAATTTTTCCGCTTCGCTTTGCTCAGCGGTCACTTTCTATAGTATACATACATATATCTCGCTATTTATCTTGCCTAATGCTAAGTTATTTCAAAGTTAGTACAATATTTTTTATAAGTAATAAGTACTACACAGAAAGCAAAACAAACAATCATATTGGTTGATTTATGTACCTCCCCCCTCCTAAATTTTCCAGCCGCCTATAGCATTGACTCGGATTTTTTTCATATAGGTAGGTAGGTACCGTACCCTAAATAACATGGAGTCAAGATGCTGCTCATGTGCTTTGGTTTACAGTGTGGGTGTAGCCAGTGGTCTGAAACATACATAGGCAAGTTGGTGCGGAGTGGGGCGGGGGTTAAAACCCAAATTAGGAATTAGGGGGGGTTAAAATCCGACAAACGCAAAATACCCATATCGTTTTTTTTCTGGAGTGCATTTTACCCATATCGTTTTTCGATTTTGAAGGAAAAATAGGTAAAAAAACGCTAATTTTAGATCAAAAAGTCTTTTTATTGCATTTTTGAGCTTTTTATTGCTTAAAACATTCATTTTGACCTCAAAACTTAAGTTTGGAGGCAGTTAGAAGTCATTTTAAAGACATTTTTTTCTTCATTTTTCCAAAATTGGGGGGGTTAACCTTTTCTCCTCCCCCCACTTCTGAGTGGGGGAGGGTTAAACCCCCCTTCTCAGAATTTGGATGGGTTAACCCCCCAAACCCCCTCGTGCCCATGTATGATCTGAAAGGTCTCTAAATTCCTTTTTTGTGAAATCCAGGCTCTGCCAATGTGTGCTAATGGAGTTTGTAACTAAGAAAACATGTTTTTATTGCTAAAAACATTAGATAATAGGTTATTAGGCCAAAAAAGTGTATTATACAGCTTTATCTACGTTTATCTCTGCTTTTTTAACGTTTTCAAAAATTAAGGGGGGCGGGGCCCCCCCCCCCCCCCCCAAAAAAAAAATTCGAAAAATTCCGAAATTTTTTTTGTACTACAATCCGCCCCCCCCCCCCCAAAATGAAACTCTGGTTACGTCCCTGTTTTTTATAAGATAATACTACATTTTATTAAATAAAAAGCTATATTGAGGTATAAAAAGGGTGTAAAAACATGAATTTGTGTTGAAATTTCGTTTTTGAAAGAAAATTTAGTATAAAAAAAGTACTTAAAAATTTTCCCAAGAGGGAAGGGGAGGGGGTCAGATTTCAAAATCTAGAGGGGAATCAGGGGTAAAAATTCGAAAATTTGGGGAGAGGGGGGGACTGGATTTTTTTCTAGGGGGGGGACAAAATTTCGAGGCTAGGGGGTGATGGACCCCACCCTACCCCCTTGTTCATCTATGGTTTCAGTGATCGTTTGCACCAACGTTACACGTCATAACCAGGGACGTACCCAGGGTTTCATTTTTTTGAGGGGGCGGATTGTAATACAAAAAAAATTCGGGAATTTGGAGGAGGGGCGGAGCCCCCCTTAATTTTTGAAAACGTTAAAAAAGCAGGGCTAAACGTAGATAAAGCTGTATAATACACTGTTTTTAGCCTAATAACGTATTATCTAATGTTTTTAGCGGTAAAACATGTTTTCTTAGTTAAAAATTACATTAGCACACATTGGCTGAGCCTGGATTTCACAAAAAAAGAATTTAGAGACCTTTCAGACCCCTTGGCTACACCACTCACATTGAAAACCAAAGACATCAGCATCTCGACCCCATGTTTTTTAGGGTTGGGTTGGGTACTTACCTATATGAAAAAAATCCGAGCTAATCTATAGGCGGCTGGAAAATTTAGAAGAGGGGAGGTACATAAATCAACCAATATGATTGTTTGTTTTGCTTTCTGTGTAGTTCTTATTACTTATAAAAAATATTGTAATAACTTTGAAATCAGTATTTCATTTCAGGATTTCAAGCCAGGATTTCATTTCAGGGGGTGTTCTGGGGGAGAAAAAGTGCCACAAAAGTGCGCCGTGTACCGGCACCAGCCGACGCGAAGCGTCGGCCTGGGGTTCTTGGGGGTGTCCTCTCAGTCGCCGGAGTCGAAATTTTTTTTAAATATGCACTGAAACCTGCTTAAAAATCGTCCCCTGGTGTTTGCGTAAACGTACATTTTACTTTTGTTTTTTTACCTAATTTCTGCACAATTATGTCTGATCTTCAAAATTATCAGGTGATGAAATTGTATATAACACAACTATCTATTTTCTGATGTTTTTAAATTTTGCGAATGAGTATAGTGTAAGTTATAAAAAAAATATTACTGATAATATTAATTTTACTGTATATATAAAACTGACCTTCCAGCGTAGCGGGAAAAATTTTTATTTTGATTAATTTATGATTTTAGAATGCACTAAGATTTGTATTAAATTTTTATAACTCAATATTTGAAAAGTAAAAAAAAAATCTATACAAACTGCCTCGTTTCACTATGGGGGGAGGTGGAAAGGCGGACAGCCCACAAGTGTAAAAGCCGTTATTAAGGGGTTTAAAACAGCCATTATAACATATTAGTTTTAACATCTATATAGTATTGCCATTCAATATCTTAGGCAAGGGTACATACCTCAGCTATGTATTAAATGGTACAATCCATCGAAATTAAAAAAAACTAACAAAATGATTCATGTACACTTCCTGCAACGCGGGAAAAATTTCAGTTTTTTTGGGTATTTTTATGCTTTTGGAACGCATCAGAAATGTTTCTGAATTTGTATATAAACAAAAAAAACCTTACAAAAAAATTCGGCTTCGCCGGATTTCGGGGGAGGGAGGGGTCGGCCGCCCTCCTTACTACGCCACTGTTTGAAATAATATTAGCATTAGGCAAGAAAAATAGCGACATATATACTATAGAAAGTAATCGCGAAGCGAAGCGAAAAAATTTTTGGTTTTTGGGGGCAATTATGGTACTAAAATTATTTTGTAGTTTGGCGCCGAGCGTTAAAAATTTTGAATTTTCTGCCCCTGAAAACCCCCAAAATTTATTATCTGGCGACTATTTGGGAAAAGGGGCGGCCGCCCCCCCCCCCTTCCGCCCAATCACTATCGTTGTTTTCCCCCTGTCCGACCGTTTCGGAGGGGGGCGGCCGCCCCCGGTTACGTCCCTGGTCATAAGCTTAAAAAACCAATTATTAGCAACTTTTATGCATCGAAACATGTTTACACATAAACAACATCCGACCATTAAAGACAAAGTTTAACCCCGGATTTTTTCACGTCACGGAATTTTTTTCCGGAGTTTAACTTTCTTAATAAATTGTACACTTTCTCGGAAAACGGGCTACTTCTACGTCAAAAGTCTGCTTTTTTGTATTTTTGTGCTTTTTGCTGCTGAAAACGCTCATTAGGATTTAAGTTTAAATTTAAGTTTGAAAGCTGTCAAAAATAATTTTGAAGTTTTCCCCTTTTTTCAAAATTTGGAGGTTATTCTCATAGATGAGAACGGTCGGGGAAGCTAGGGGGAGTGGTTACCCGGGGTAAATCAAATTTTGAATTACAGGAGAGGGGTCCCAGGGGGGTCCGGACCCCCCTAGTTTTTTAGGGGGGTCGACCCGGGGTGCAAAATTTTGAAATCTAGAGGGGGGTCACGTGGGGTCCGGTGTATAAAGCAAAACAGTTTTTTTTACCATAATAACTTTAATAATTGTTCTCTTTATAGGATAATACTACATTTTGTTGAATAAAAAGGGACATTCTGGTATAAAAAGGGTGTAAAAGCATGAATATGTGATTAAAATTCACGTTTTTGGAAAAAAATTTAGTATGGTATAAAAAAAGTACATAAAAATTTCCCGAGGGGGGATGGGGGGGTCAGATTTCAAATTCTAGAGGGGGGTCAGGCGTCAGGGGTAAAAATTTCGGAAATTTAGGGGGAGGTGGGGGTTTCCCTAGATTTTCGTCTAGGAGGGTGTCCCAAAATTTCGAGGCTAGGAGGGGTGGACCCCCCCCCCTGCCCCACCTTTCTCATCTATGGTTATCCTTTTCTCCTCACCCTTCTCCACTTTAGATTGGGAAGGTGGAAGGTGGAGGTTAAACCCCCCTTTTAGAATATTTTTTTGGATTACGGTATTGGGATATAGTTGAACACTGTCACCGAAGCTAGGGGTTCTTTAGCTCTTTACCGGGGTAGATGACATTTCAAAATCTACTAGGGGGGTCATTTATGATTGGGGAAGGCTAAACCACCTTAAACCCTTTCGTGTCCACAGACCTGTGCACTGCCCCCCCCCCCCCCGGGGTTTTATTGAGGGGCAATTCCAAAAGGGGGCACGGGGGCAACTTTTTTGAAACGGGGGGGGGGGGGAAAGCAGAGGAGAAAGAAAAAAAGAGGGAAAAAGGACAAAACGCGAAAATAAGGTAAAAATAGGTCTAAACTGGCTTAAAATGCATTGAAATATGCTAAAAACTGCAAAAAATTCGCGATGATGGCGTAATTATAGGTTAAAAATGCGCCATAATTTTAAGCATACATGGGCAAGTTGGTCCGGAGTGGGGGGGGGGGGTTAAACCCCAAATTAGGGGGGGAGGTTAAAATCCGAGAAACGCAAAATACCCATATCGTTTTTTTTCTGGAGTGCATTTTACCCATATCGTTTTTCGATTTTGAAAGAAAAATAGGTAAAAAACGCTAATTTAAGGTCAAAAAGTCCTTTTTATTGCATTTTTGAGCTTTTTATTGCTTAAAACATTCATTTGGACCTCAAAACTTAGGTTTGGAGGCAGTTAGAAGTCATTTTAAAGACATTTTTTTTCTTCATTTTTCCAAAATTGGGGGGGTTAACTTTTTCTCCCCCCCCCCCACTTCTGAGTGGGGGGGGGGGGTTAAACCCCACTTCTCAGAATTTGGGGGGGTTAACCCCCCCAACCCCCCCCGGGTCCATGTATGATTTTAAGGTACTTTTTCATTTTCTGGTTGGGGGGGAGGCAAATCCTCCAATAAAGCGGGGGGAAGGGCATTTTCAGACCGTGCACAGGTCTGTGTCTATGTATATATGGTTGGAAATTAAGACCTGTTTTTCAGTTTTTAGAACCTTGAGTAAATACATTTTTCAGAATTGGTTGGGCTTCATACCACCCAATTTCCCGTGTCGTGCCCATGTACGTTGATCACACATAAGTATAAGCAAACAAACTATGGTTTATGTTAAGTGGGTCCTCGTGACGCATCCAGAAAACAGCAAAAATAAACTGATAATTTATTTAGTGCTTGATTGCGAAACTCATCAATTTGTTTACACTTCACATTCACTGAAAACACCCGATTAATCATACATTGCTTTCGTTTCGCACAGATTTTTAAACTTGATGATTTTTAAGTAATATATAATTTTAAATTAAAAAGATCATATTTTTAGGGTATTTATAAAATTTAACTAGTAAAATTAAGCAACAAAAAAACCCCTGATGGGGAATTCTATAGTAGGAAAGATTTCCGCCGATGCAGATGCGGATTTAGACACTGAATACCCGTTACTTAGTTATTCGGTAAAAAAAAAATTAAATATGGGAACAGTGTTCGGTGTTTTATATTACCCGTACTCCAGACCTGTGCACTGCCCCCCAGGGATTTTATTAGAGGAGAAATTCCAAAACGGGAGGGGGCAGCTTTTTTAAAACGGGGGGCAAGCAGGGAAGAAAGAAAAAAAGGAGAAAAAAGAAGGGAGAAGGGAAAATAAAACGAAAATACGGTAAAAATAGGTCTAAAATGAATTAAAATGCATTGAAATATCTGAAAACTGCAAAAAAAATTCCGATGAAGTCGTCATTATATTATAAACTACTAGGAGATTCTGATTTTTTACACTTTATATTAATAATAAATTTGTTAGGACTGGAAAGTTTCCACTATCACCTCAAGCATAGACACCTCCGCAAGGCCAAAAAGGACACGGGGACAATGGAAGAAACGGACGACACCGCCGTGGCTGACGAAGAAGACGATCCGGATTTGGAAGTAAGCGTAACAATAAGAAGCCAGAACAGTGGGTTTTGCAGCCAACATACCGACACTACATCAAAAAAGCGAGAAATTAAGGGAATACACCTACCTCTGGAAAAAAAACTTATAACCTTCGACACCTCCAAAACTTTTTGTAATTTAGAGATTTTTATAAACTGTAAAAGTTTAGGAGGTCCCAAGCAATATTTTTAGATGCATCTAAAAATTAAAAAACAACTATTGATACGAAAGGAGACAAGTTAAAGCTGTTATAGTCCGACCGTCTATACTTGAAAATTTTATGGTGGGTACTTCAGAAAAATATCCTATTTTCTTATAAATTGAGTTGCCAATCAAAATTTCGTACAACATGTTTAATAATTGGAATGGAATTTGTTTTCGACGGCAAGCCACTTTCTCCACAATCTGGGATGCTGCCATCCATCCATTAGTTTTTCAAACTGATAGGTTTAATGTTACAATTTACAAATATTGTATTTTGGCTGTTTACATAGTTTTTTGACTATTGTAAAATTCAGACCTGGTACTACTTTAATGAATTTTTTCAAGAGGAAGCAGGATAGAGGTCAGATTTAAAATTCTAGAAAGGATGGTCAGGATCGAAAAATTCGGAAATTTTGAAGAAACCCTCCTAGAATTTTTCTAGAGCAGACAACACCGTCTCTCTTTGTTCATTTAGTTTGGTAAATAACAAACAAAATACATTTTAGATGGAAATGGAAGAAGACATTATGGCGGCCTGCTTTCCTTCCTTGGATTCAGCGAAAGAGCACGCTGGACAATTTGTGAGACGGGTAAGTAATCTTGTGCATGCATCAAATTGTTATACACTTCTAACAGCTTAAAATTTATATAAATGGCACCTTATTCATATGTTCACTATGCTCACATTTTATACTACTTAAATACATACACTTTTTTTTGTCTAAAAGCATTCCACAGATTCAAAAACCCATTAATTTGCAGTGTAAACAAAAACCGGTATAGCAATTCGCTTACCTCCCCAACCATCACTTTAATACAATATTGCTCGTCTAAGGCATAGACAAAAATCCTAACTCTGTTATTAAGCGTGAAATATTGGATTCATGTTAGAAGAAGTTGTGAATGAAACTTGGCGATATGAATTGCATTTTTCCTTTTCTGTTCGTTGAATATTGTTGTTTGGTTGGATTACTTTGATGGCCGAAAAGACTGGTTCGTCCACGTGTCCATTTTTCCGCATTTAATTAAGCCGCCAATGAGTCAATCACTAGTGGCAAAATCAAAGGCTAGTGCAGTCAAAGACTAGTGGCAAAGTCGGAGAGACCCCCGTTGGAATTTTAAGGACCCTCAAAAGGCAGGTAGTATTCAAGATTTGTGGCTATATGTTTTGCTCTGTGGGAATCAAAGAGGAGGGAGCTAAAAATGGGAGATCTTCACGTTTATTAGAGATCAATTTTTTCTTAAGCGCTCATTGTCTGAAGGCATACATGGCCAAGTGGGTCCTGAGTTGGGGGGGGGGGTCCGAAACTTTAAGGCTAAGTGGGTAGGTAGACCCAATCCTACCCCAACCCCTTCTCTCCCTCTATGCTCATGTATAATCGTTTTTCGATTTCGAAAGAAAAATAGGTAAAAAAACACGAATTTTAGGTCAAAAAGCCTTTTTATTGCATTTTTGAGCTATTCATTGCTAAAACATTCTTGACCTTAAAACTTAAGTTTGGAAGCACTTAGAAGTCATTTTAAAGTTTTTTTTTTCTCTTCCTTTTTCCAAAATTGGGGGGGGGAAAGGTTAGTGTCCTAAATATTGTCGAGGTCGAGATATTATGCTGTTTTGCAGAGGTAAATAATCCAGTCATTTAACTTTACTCATTTATTTACTCCCTTGTGCATTTTTTATATAATAGATAGACTGAGTGCAAAAATTTAATGAAAAATGATTATAAATAAAATAGGTACTGTCTTTTTTGTATAATTAATGCGCTGCGAAACCAGTTTAAAAAAATAAAAAAATCTTTGTTTTCATTTATTTTGATCATGGTCAAACATAGTGGATTGTTAGAACTAAAAAATTATTTTAAAAATATGAAACAACTTTCTTTATAAAATATTAGTTTAGAATTTCGGTCGTGCCACATACAAAGCGTTTACGGTATTTTATTTTATTAATTGCTTCAAGCTTAATATACAACAATAATTTTTATGTATAAAAAAATAATGCGCTTAAAAACTTTATTACTACTTTTTTTTTCAAAATATTATTCCAAATTTTAATATTTTTATATTACATTAAAAAATATATGATTGCAATTTGCATAATCCAAATAAATTTATATCTTAAATTTGAAATAATTAATTTCAACCAAACGGACTGAGAAAATTAATAATTATGATTTAAATCTAAATCAAAGATTTAATCAGACCTGTGCATTGCCCCCCTCTTGGGTTTTATTGGGGGGGGAGTGGCAATTACAAAATGGGGGTGGGCACAGGGGGCAACTTTTTTGAAAGGGGGAAGCAAGCAGGGTAGAAAGAAAAAAAGAGAAAAAAGATAGGAAAAGGGACAAAAAAGCGAAAATAAGGTAGAAATAGGTTTAAAATGGCTTAAAATACATTGAAATAGGCTAAAAACTGCAAAAAATTCGCGATGATGGCGTCATCATAGGTCAAAACTGGCGTCATAATTTTAGGGTACTTTTTCATTTTTTGACCGGGGGGGCAAATCCTCCAATAAAGCGGGGGGCATTTCCAGACCGTGCACAGGTTTGTTAAACGGTTGTGGAATTAATCTTAATTTGATTTAAATTGTATTATTCAGTAGCGCTATTTTGCTGTAATAATTAATGCCACCTTGTTCTTGCTGCTTATTAAAAATAGAACGTGCCCGGTAATTGGTATTAAACTAAAAACAATATAACTAATAATTATAATTCAGAACCAGGTCGAACAATAAGCAAGCTTTTGTTTTAATATATGATTTATTCAGATTGTATTAAAAAACTTTTTTCAACTAAACCATGTTTGATGACAAGTGAAATTTTGAATGCTTTTTGTTTTTCAAAACAATATTGATTTTTATGCCCTTATGAAACAAAAAATTTAACGAGGGAGTTACTGAGTGTAAGACGTGTTAAAAAACTTTTAATGAAATTAGAAAAAACTTAAAAATTCAAAGCTGGGGTTTTAATAGACTAGTTCGGAATAAGCGTCTTTTACTGTACGAGAGAGGGTACAAAAAGAAAAAAATAAAATTTGAAAAAATCTTAGCTTTCTTAGTTTCTTACCTATACTTCATAAAAATTGCTACACGATGATATGTTTCACTACGTTGAAGTGCTGTAATATATCAGTTTGTGCTAAATAAATTTTTGTTTTTTAATTAAACGTCACAATAGTTTAAAATCAGCATTAAAATAGTATTATGCTGAACAGTGATTTCGAATTAGTAAAAATAAAGATGAAACTTGTGCTTGTAAAACTATTCAAAATTTAAAAATTAATTTTTAAAGTCCATTCCAAACTTTTAAATTAAGCATTTTCTGTAATTAAAACATTAAAAACTGGGAGCCAAGCGCGCCAGCAGCGCCGTACCTACGAAGCGGAAAAAAACTAAAAATCCCCAAAAACTGCTTTTGCTTTTGCAATATTTAAAATGTATTTAAGAAATTTTGAAGAGAAGTGGTCAAGATTTTAAACCAATAAATATTTGAAATATTTTAAACCGTAAAATGTACTAGTCGCTCGTTGTTTTTCAATTTTCCCTCTACATATGATTGGCGCTAGTAGTTATTGTACCCTTTTCCTAACACTAAAAAACCCTTATTCCGAACTAGTCTATAATATAATGGAAATAGAAATATATAGACATAGCTTCTGGCTATGTAATCGCAACAAACACACTGAACTTTTAATTTGGTCTAATAAAATTGTCGAAAGCTGTTTTAGCGGCTTTTAAATTAATATAATTAACTAAAGTATGGTTTCAGTTGCGGTTGGTTATGGAATAGAACTAATAATTTGTTTAGAATTAAAAAAAGTGTTTCGATTCGGCAGGTGGGTTCAAAAATTTTACTAACCCGGTAAAATGAGTTAAAAGGTAAAAAAAATCAGTGTGTACTATTTGAAAAAAATCGCTTGTAAATATTGTAGTTATTACACCAGACTGATTAACACAAAATCAGTCAATTGGGAAGCCTCTTGGTTTTGAGAAAAATATTTGCAAATAAGTATGACCACCAGAATTAGTCAAAAATAGTTGGGTGGTGTTGACCGGAAACATCGTTTTTATAAATTTTATACAGTCAATGTTCTGTTTGTGTTACCAAAAATCCCAAATTTTCCAAATTTCACCCCCAAAGGAGTGTGTCTTGCTTGCAGTTTAAAAATTTTTGAAGATATAAATTTAACTCCCCTGCTCATGCCCACTTATGCGACTAATATAAAATTGCGCAGATTACGTCTCAGTTTCTGAGTTAATAAAAGTCAGCAAATGCTTGTATACTACCAGTAACAACTAAAGGTAGATACTTTCTCGGATTTTTGGGGGGGGACGGCCGCCTATCGCCTATATTTTTTTGGGGTAATCCAATTCTCCGAACGCCCTTTTTCTAGTGTTTTTAAAATTGGGGCCCCTAAAATTTTAGGGGGATTACCGACGTACACCCAAATTTTAGGAAGGTGTCTTGTCGGCAATTTTGTGATTTTGGATATGAGTATTGTATAACCTCCCCGCTTTCCCTTGCCCCCTATGTTCACAACACATTGATTGAGTTGCGTTGGCTTTATTGTCGTTCATTCTGCCGTTGCCACTGCGGTATCATCTGTAGAAATTATTTTTTGCGACTCATTTTAAGCACAGGATACAACCTTCTAAAAAAATATTACAGATGCGTTAAGCTAATGATCAAAATGACTCATTACAAGTGGAATGCAAAAGAAACTAAAGGTTTGCTAATGTTTAGGTGTGGGAAGCCTCCTGGAAGGCGACGCACTTTTACTCCCTGCCAGAATGGTTGCAGGACAACGACTTTCTCCACACCGGCCACCGCCCGCCCCTACCAACTTTTTCAGCCTGCTTCAAAAGTATCTTCCGCCTGCACACGGAGACCGGAAACATCTGGTCGCACATGATTGGTACGTACGTGAGTTTACAGGAGATCTGAAAAAAAGTGTAAAGAAATAAATGCGGTCGTCTTGGGACGTTTAGAATTTAATTTCATAACAACAAATTAATTAGGCATTAAAATAATTAGGTATCTTATATTTTGATTTTTAAGGAAAAGTCAATAAAACCGAATTAAAAAGTTTCTATGATTTACACCCATTGTGAAGCAGTGGTGTTAAATTCAAAACTTCAATGAAGGATTTTTCAAAACCACTAATATACCCCGTTAACCAGACCTGTGCACGGTCTGGAAATGCCCCCCTTCCCGCTTTATTGGATGATTCCCCCCGTTTTATTGCCCCCCTGCCAAAAATTAAAAAAGTATTCTAAATTTATGACGCCATTTTTGACCTATGATGACGCCATCATCGTGAATTTTTTGTAGTTTTTAGCCTATTTAAATGTATTTTAAGCCATTTTAGAATTATTTTTACCTTATTTTCGCTTTTTTTGTCCCTTTTTTCCCTTTTCCCTTCTTTTTTCTTCTTTTTTTCTTTTTTTTTCTCTTTTTTTTTTCTTTCTCCCCTTGCCCCCTGTATCAAAAAAGTTGCCCCCCGTGCCATACATGGGCAAGTTGGTCCGGAGTGGGGGGGGGGGGGGGTTAAAATCCGAGAAACGCAAAATACCCATATCGTTTTTTTTCTGGAGTGCATTTTACCCATATCGTTTTTCGATTTTGAAGGAAAAATAGGTAAAAAACGCTAATTTTAGGTCAAAAAGCCCTTTTTATAGCATTTTTGAGCTTTTTATTGCTTAAAACATTCATTTTGACCTCAAAACTTAAGTTTGGAGGCAGTTAGAAGTCATTTTAAAGACATTTTTCTTCTTCATTTTTCCAAAATTGGGGGGTTAACCTTTTCTCCCCCCACTTCTGAGTGGGGGGGGGGGTTAAACCCCATTCAATGAATTTGGGGGGGGGGTTAACCCCCCAACCCCCCCCCCGTGCCCATGTATGCCCCGTGCCCCCCCCCCCCGTTTTGGAATTGCCCCCCCCCCCCAATAAAACCCCGGGGGCAGAGCACAGGTCTGGTTAACATGCATGGATTGAATTCAACTTTTATTTTCATTTCTATGAGAGTCAACAACAAGTCCGCCAAATTAACAACATATTTTTTTATTTTTGAGTTTAAGAATTACTAATCTTTTGTTTTGGATGAAACCCGTTTGATAAAATTTTAAAATGAAATAATTTTTTCAAGACCCGCGGTTCTCTACTGTACATAACTCGCATCCTACGCCTACCTAACTAAATTTCATTTTATGAAAGGTTTTTTAAGATATTTTAAGATATATTTTTTAAGTAACATGTTTAATTTTATTAGATCTTGATTGTTTTTATTGTTAAAAAAGTTTATTAATGAAAAACATTAATAATTGATTTAAAATTTTCTAGGTTGCGTGGCCTTTATTGGAGTTGCCGCTTGGTTTTTAACACGCCCTGAAATAGAAGTACAGTGGCAAGAAAAACTAGTAAGTTTAGTATTTAAAAATTATTTTATAGAAATTTAAAAATTAACATATAATAATGTAAACTTTTCAATTAAAATGTTCTATTTTTTAAGGTCTTTTCGGCATTTTTCGTCGGAGCTGTTGCGTGTTTGGGAATGTCTTTTGCCTTTCATACAGTGCATTGTCACAGCGAGGCCGTTGGAAAACTGTTTTCCAAGTAAAATGTTTTCACTTTTACAGACCTGTGCACGGTCTGGAAATGCCCCCCATTTTATTGAAGGATTTGCCCCCCCCCCGGTTTATTGCTCCCCCCCCACTCCGCCCAAAAATGAAAAAGTACCCAAAAATTTTGACGCCATTTTTTACCTATGATGACGCCATCATCGCGAAATTTTTGCAGTTCTTAACATATTTCAATGCATCTTAAACTTTTTAGACCTATTTTTACTTTATTTTCGCTTTTTTTTCCTTTTTTCCTTCTTTTTTTCTCTTTTTTTATCTTTTTTCTTTCTCCCCTGCTTGCCGCCCCCCTTGCTTCAAAAAAGTTGCCCCCCATCCCCCCGTTTTTGAATTGCTCCCCCCCCGATAAAATTCCAGGAGGGGGGGGGGCAGTGCACAGTTCTGCTTTTAAATATAATTATTTAGTTAAAAATGCTTGCTTGAGAGTTTGTTTTAAAATATTTTAAAATTTTTTAATGTTAACAAAAATATTCTTGGATTCAGACTTTGTTTATACAGAATTGTTTAAACGTTTTTAACTCGTTATTATTTTGTTTGTTTTTATATTATTAAATAAAATATTATAATATTCTATAGGTAATATAATAAGTTTTTTCATAATTTTGTTTGTATTTCTAGTGTACCAATGCTACCATCCCACCCACCCCGTTTATTTGTTTTCTTACTGGACCCGAACAGAACTGTGACCAGTAAAATAACATCGGGAAGCTATAGCTAACCACAGTATTTATTCCGCATCCCATTTTTAAAATTTTGACCCCTCGTGGTTTCCATTTTACTTAGAGAAGCGTGGGTCTGGTACTGTACTGGAGATGGTCTAAAGCTTATAATAGAAAAGTGAAAATACTTAAGTTTTAGCATAATTAAAATTATATTATTTAGATTGGATTACTGCGGAATAAGTCTTTTAATTGTCGGTTCGTTTATACCGTGGCTTTTTTACGGGTTCTATTGTCGTTTTGCGCCAAAATTAATCTACATGGTAAGTACAAAAATGTTTTTAATTTGCAATACGAATTTTAAAAAAGCTAAAAGGCCAAAACCAAAATAATATGTTAGTCGATTAAAGTTTTTACTGAAAAAACAGCTTTAAAATCTAAGGAAAAATTTAATTTAATGTAATTTTTGCCTTTTTAAAAAGAACCAAATTCGAGCCGCACTCCCAATATAATAATAAAAGCAACCATTTATTTTATTCTTTTTTATTTTATATGTTTTTGTGCGTATTATTTGATTCGTACACAATTTTAACGTTTTTTAACTTTTAGGTGTTAATTGTAATTTTCGGCTTGTGTTCAGTCGTGGTGAGTTTATGGAATAAATTCGGAACTCCGCAGTTCAGGCCGCTACGGGCAGGAATGTTCATAGCATTGGGACTCTCAGGTAAGCAGATTTTGGTGTAACCGAAGTATTTTTTTATTTTTAATAGGGAGGCAAGGATTTAGCTTTTTTGTATTGTTTGTTTGTTGAACATTGTTCAATTGCTGATGCATTAATTACTAATGAGTAAAGTAAAGTATCTAAGTTTTGTACAAAAGATGTAATCTAAAAATTAATTTGAGTTTCATTATTTCACACCACAAAAATGCTCGGTTGATAATGTTTTGTACCTTGTATTCTGAAATAATTTTTTATTAGTGCAATTATTTTTTGTGAGCTTTAACATTTGTACAATTTTGCAGGCATACAAAAAATTTGTACAGGCATACAAAAATGAAAAACTTTAAAGTATTACTAAATTGTACATTTTTGTTTGTGGTTGCAGGTGTTGTCCCGTGCGTGCACTACTTCATCACGGATGGTATCTATTCGGCTTTCTACGAGGCTTCGCTGGGCTGGGTGCTCATGATGGCAGCCTTGTACATCGGCGGGGCTCTCCTCTACGCTTGGAGGGTACCCGAACGCTTCTTCCCTGGAAAATGCGATATTTGGGTAAAAAAAAATTTTTTTTCAGGCTTAGCTTGTATCATGAATTGAACATCATTAACCTATTTACTATTATAAACTTTCTTGTTTAAGGCTACTGTGGATATTTTTAAATGTTAGCACACAGCCACTAATTTGTGTACTAGCGCTCGCCCACGCGTTAGTTTCGCTGAAAGGTGCCAAATTTTCCTGAGTGGGGTTGGATTTGCTAAATAGGAAGGGAGTATTTACTGCTTTTTAGCTCAATAGCTTTAAATAGATTGCATTTTTTCTTCTCGACGCGGGCTGGTGAAATAAAACTTTTCCAGTAATATAACCGCGTAAATTTTCAGAATATTATGTAAAAATCGCAAGATGCTTTGTAATACCCTTTCTTTAGAAACTATTGCCCTACTTACTACAAAATTTATTTTAACAATAAAAGCTGACTGTTTCTTTTAATAATATAAGTCAACATTAGTAATTGTGACATTTTTAGTAAATTGATTTTACTTCATTTCATAAAATGGATTATACAGATATTTAAAAGCGTTTTTTGATTTCTGTAATTTTTATCTTTGTACCCGCCAATCTTGCAACGCACAAACGCACGCACTATTAACTGAACAAAAAATATTAAAAATTGAAGCGGTTGCACTGCATTATTGTAGAACTGCTTGTAGCAGCTGAGCTCTACACCTACACGGGTCGAAAATAGATAAAACATTTTAAAGAATTTTATTTTTTAATGCTACTAATGTTGTTTTAGTTTCAATCTCACCAAATATTCCACCTGTTCGTGGTGGCAGCCGCGTTTATTCACTACCACGGCATCACTGAAATGGCCCTTTACAGGCTGCAAAGCGGGTCCTGCGAAGAAGAAGCTGCTCTCAATTTGTAGTTTTATAATTGCCGATCTCCTTTTCTGTCCATAAATAGGTTTGTGTTATTTTAATTCTGCTTATAAACATAATTTAAATGGTATTTTGTGTTATTTCCTATTTTTTTCTTAAAAACAAACTATTTTTATTCTACTTATTTAATTTTCACTTTTTTAAAAACATTAATGAGGAAGCTTATCTTAGAAGTAAATCTAATCCCGTATGCGTCTTTTGGTTAAAAGACTTTTAAAAAAAACTGGATCATTTTATAAAACATTTAAATCGGCAAGATATTCAAAGACATTTTATTTTTTTCCACTTGAGATTTATTTTAAAGAACACGTTTTTTTAGTTTCTGGAAAACGAGCTGAACTTTTAAATTCTTCGATAATGCCCTGTGATTTTTTGAAAAGTGTGCTTTTATCGCGCTCATTGTACTTTTGGTAGAAAAAAATCTCCAGAGGATTTCTTATTGGATTGCATTGGAGTGAAAAGAAGTAGGTTCGAAAACGCAGAAATGGAAAAATGCAAAAAAAGTGGAAACGATCGATATTATGAAAATTTTATAAAATCCTTTTGAAACTCGGCGTAAATTGTGTTAGTTTGTGTTACATGAAATAATATTATAAATTTTAATTGATAAAATAAATGCATGAAAATTTGCTTTGAAAACAAACACAACCTCTATACTTCTTTGGTCAAAATGGTCCATAAACCAGTTTGATTTCGGGCCTTATGTATATGTTTTCGAAGGCTTTAACTGCGTTACCCCAAAATATTAAAATGGTCACTCATCCGGTATGTATCTGTTGTTTTGTTGGTTTTTTTCATAAAACAATAATTAATACCATACATGAGCAGGGACCGGGAATCTAGGGGGGTGTCTACCCGGGTAAATGGCCCTTTGAAAGCTAGGAGGGGGGTCCAGACGAGCGGGTCGGACGGAGTAGACCAGTTTAAAATCCAGGGTGGGGTCAGAGGGGGTTTCGGTTTCCAAACAAAGTCATATTTAATCATTTAAGTTTTTTTAGCACATATGTAATTTTATATGCTAAAATAGACGATTTATTTATAAAAAAAGTACAAAAGTACTGTTTTTTTACTACAAAACCGTGTTTGTAACAGTAAATTTTGATCGAAATTTATACTCAAAATCTGACTCCGAAGGGGGGAGCGGGGAAGGGGTCGATTTAGAATTCCAGACGGGGGTAGGGTGTCAAAATTTAAAAATTTTTTGGGAAAGGAGGCGCCCCTAGATTTTTTTCTAGAGAGGGGGTGGGGTCTGAAATTTCGAGGCTAGAGGGAGGTAAAGTGGAGCCCACCCTACCCACTCGATGCTCATGTATGATAAATACGTTCATAGATCGAAATAGCGTTGAAAAATGTAGATTAAAAAACTATGAATTTACTTTTTTTTAATTCACGTAATTTTATAAAAAAGTTCTATTATAACTGTTTGGTATGTTGATTGTGCGCATGTTAATGTTATTTATATGGCCTAGAGATTTTTGTTTCTTACCGGTGTCATTTTAGCAGTTTCATTATTGTTTTTTGATTGATAGTTACAAAAATAAATAAGCCGCAAATACCCATTTCGTAGTGAATCGAAACAAAATGTAGTGCTGTCGCTGTGTGATAATCAATAATATGACAGTTCTGTATATGATATGTATGTATATTATGATTTTATCTAATGCGTTAAATAAGTATTTTGTTTCGATTTATTTATCATTTTATGACTTATAATTCTGCAACTATACGAGCGTATAGGGCGATAATACGGTGGGTTAGTCTAAAAATTATCACAAATATCCTATATCACGAGCTTACCCCAAGCTTTTATCACAAACAAGAGGGCTCCGTCGTCTCTACACTTTCGTTTTGGGTTTTTAGCGGAGGGGGTGTGACTCCTAGTCAACTAGTATGTATGAAATCTGGTGAGGTATTGAGAGAGGGGCAGGGGGTGTCGGTTTTAAAAAAAGTTTGTGCTAAATCATTGATTTATGTTTTATTGGACTAATATTAAATCTCAATCACTATAATATTTTTTATTTAAAATTGTACAAAATCGTACTTTTTTAACTAAAAAAATTTAAAGTTGTATATTGTGAAGTAAAAATATAGGTCTAAAAAATAGGCTCAAAATCAAATGGAAAAAGGGGATTCATTTGAGAATTTCTAAGATTTCAAAATTAAAAAAGTTTGAGGTGTCCACGTCCAAGGAGCCTAGTTGGGTATCGTCAAGAGTTCAAGACCAAGAGGAGATTATTATACCCCAAGCTGCCGACAGTTCTCCCCCCATAAAATAATTGGCGTACTCCGGGTTGCCATACTCTGCGTACAAAGGTTGCCTACCTAAAGAAGAGATCTTCCTTCTTGATTTTTTGTATAGGGTTGGGGTCCTAAATTTCAAGGCTACGGTTTAACCCTATTTTCAAGTGAATATCACTCGTTATCTTTATGCTAGTTCCACTTTTAATGTTTAAGGTTCCGCCTTTTTTAACTTTTTGTGATTCATTTAGCAGTGGCAGAAAGAAATGGTTAATTGCGTTTGTTAAGCATAAAGCAAAATGCTAGTTAGTACAAAATATGTGGAATAGAATTTCTAAGCTATAATTGTGCTTAATTATTCAGACATAAATATATACACTTTGTCCAAAACATTATTTACTATCTCCGGTACGGTATTTTATAAAGTTCAGTTTTAAACCATTGATGCGGCACAATTTATTTAGAATATTTACAATACGTGGGCATGCCGAATGGGGTTAGTGTCATGTCATTTATGAGCGTGGCAGGAGAAACACTGGGGTGGCTACCATAGTTAAATTTCTCTTTGAAAGCAAAATGGTCAAGGTTGTATTATCTGCACCCTCCCTCTCTCTGTTTCTATGAGGGCTCGGTCGACCCGGGTTAAATTTAGAAATCTAGAGGGAGGACAGTGTCATTTCGTGGACTAAAATAGAATATTTCATTTAAGTATAAAAAAGTGTTTAATTACTTTTACTTAAAAAATATTTGTTTGACAGTAAATATTGGCAAAAAATGATGCCAAAAAAATGATGCCAAAAAAATTGGCTGAAAAGAGTGGTGGAGGCAGACGTGTCCGATCTACCCAAGCTTAGGGGGATATTTACCCCGGGTCAAATTTTTAAAACATTTTTATTATTGAATTTTGTTCAAATGGGATATTTTAAACAATTTTTTCCCAAAAAATTAGGTTATTTTAGACCACTCACTCATCTTGATCAACTTGTGATGCCCATGTATAAATATTTATAGATGCTTATTTGTTACACTAGCAATCATAAGTTTGTATGCAGTGTCTCAAATTTACTTCGGTTTTCTTTGTATTCTAATTGTGATTTTTTTCTCATGTTTTGGTAGTTTTGAAAAATGTTGCCAAATTTTTTTTCGCAATTGTGATGTACTGTAAAAATACGAAAAGTAATTTAAATCTTAATTTGAAAAATTAAAAAATTATAATTTAAAAAAGTATTTACTCGTAAAGGCTTATTTAAACACATTATCTTGACAGACAGTATGTTTCTAATTAAACACGGTTTAAATGTTATGTACAAATAAAATGCTACTTGTATAATGTAATTTGCCCTTTAGTGTCTTATTAAATATTTCTAAAATAAAAATTAGCATAATTAATACAAAAATAATGTAGACTATTTAGAAAAATTGAGTTATTTACCGACAAAACAAGTGTTGACTTGCACAGCAGTATTATATCTCGTCTGGAAATAGTAATTACTATAAAATTGTTACCTTTGGAAACCCAAAGTATCCTTTGGTCAATCCAAAAGTATCCTTTGGACATTTTCGGAAGGTTATCTTTTGGACGTATAAACGCGTCTTTTAAATACTCTCCAAAGAACCGTCCAAACTGTTCGGAATTTAATTTTTAAATAACGGCCACTGACTGTTATTTTTGCCATGCGCAAAGTTATGAAATAAACTACGTATGGCTAGACAGATGACGTGACGATTTATCTACTCGTAGGCAGTTCATTTCATAATTTTGCACAAAAAATAACATCCGGTGGTCGAAATTAAGGCTGGCCGAATTTAAGTTAGTTCCCATAACTTCCGTCGGCATTATTTCTGAGTAGACTCTGTTGAAGAAAACAGACGTGCGCAAGACAATTTAGATACATTGATTATTTTGAATAAATGAATATATTGATATGGTATTTGTTAATGCAATTAACTCTTATTTCAAAAGCGCTTTTGGAATATTAATTTATTGTTGGTTCTATTTTGTGTGCAATAACAAAAAAATTTTACGAAATAAAGTTTAAAATACTCAAACACGTATGATATTTTTATATAGAAATGTAAGTAGTGTATGCTTGTTTTTGGGGAAATGGTAATCTTATTAAAAATAAAAAAAGCTTTCTGGAAAGAAATAGTTTTGAAGATAAAATTAAATTTTGTAAAAATTTGAATCGTGATACTGTAACTTTTTTTAATAAAAGAAATAACTAAATTAATATAATTCGTGTTTATTAAATGATTGAAAAGTGATTTATTTGAAATACCGAATGAAAAAATTTGCGTGCGAAATAAGCTTTATTCTGAAAAAAATACCGCGTTTAAAAACAACACAAAAATTCATTTTCTGAAAAATGATTAATTTGATAAAAAGTTAAGTAAAATGAGCCATTTAATGCTTTATGTCAAACACTGCTTGTTGAAAATTTTTAATTTTTGTTAACTGTTTAATTCAATACAACAAATCATCGATGTCATCTTAGTGCAATTTTCTGATAGACACTTTTGTTGTCACTCCTGGTTTAATTTTTTGTTTTGTTTTTCAGACATATCCCTAATTGCATTGTTCGTGTGTTTTTTTTTCACAAATGTAAGAGAAAAAAAGAACTAGTGATTTAAATTTGAATTAAAAATATTTTTTAAAAATATCACATTTTCATAATATAGGAAATGACGCTAATAGTATTAATATTCAAAGTAGAGACAAAACGAAAAAAAATTTTAAGTAAAAAACTCACGCAAAACTTATTTTCAGAAGCTTGAGTCAGTATGATTTAATCAATCTCCATTAATTTCTTACATAGTTTTTAACGTAATTAGAGGTTCGACGTTTCGTTTTATTGAATACTATTATTGGTTATTTATTATTTAATGTCCTACTCGTTAGTGTTGTATTGGTTTATTTTAGACAATAAAATAAAAGTATAATTACAATAGTATTGCTGCGGCTCTTATTCACAATAATTGTTTGCATTTTTGTTATTTATTACTACTAAACCGGTTGCAAAAGGGAGTGTAATGATAATAGTTGTTGCGTGTGTGTATAAAATAAAAACAAATTTAAAATTTATCACCAGTTGCAAAATTATTAACGGTTTTTGCCGTTGCTTTGTTTTATTTTTTGCGATATCCAATACGGATAATAAACAAAATACTGAGAATTAAAGATATTAAATAGCTAACTAGCAAATTTTAAATTACGAAACTTTAAAAATATTGTTAAAATGTGATACAGCTTATCTGTTTCAAGTATGGCAAGCCCAACGGGGCTGGTGTAGTTGTTCAGTGAATAAAAAAATTGGGGGGACCATTATGATGACGAATCGTGCAAAATGTTTAAGTTTACTTGTTATTTATAAAAACCAGAGTTTCAATATCTTGGTTATAGGGACGTACCTAAATTTTAGTTTTAGGGGAGGGGCGAACCCCCCCCCCTAATTTTTGAAAAGGTTAAAAAAGCAGGGATAAATGTAGATAAAGCTGTTTCATACACTTTTTGGTCTAATAACCTATTATCTAATGTTTTTAGCGGTAAAAACATGTTTTCTTAGTTAAAAATTACATTAACAGACATTGGCGGAGCCTAGATTTCACAAAAAAAGATTAAGAGACCTTTAAGACCCCCTGTCTACACCCACACTGTAAATTAAAGTAGATGAGCAGTATCTCCATGGTTTTTAGGGTACTTATATGAAAAAAAATCACCGATCTATTGCTATAAGCGGTTGGAAAATTTAGGAGGTGAAAGGTATATACACAAATCGAGCAAATATGATTGTTTATTTTGCTTGATGTGTACTGTTTATTTAAATTTTTGTACTTTTTTCAATAAAATTTTAGGCACAATAAATAGCGAAAAATATGAATATTATGGAACTTTACCGCTGAGCGAAGCGAAGCGATTTTTTTTGCGTTTTGGGAGTTAATGTTACCAAAACTGTTTCATAGTTTGTCGCCGAGCGATTAGCTAGGCACAAGAAAATTTGAATTTTTAGCCTCTGAAACACCTATCCCCTAAATTTTGAAATCCGGCGACCATTTTGGGGGGGGGGGAAGCGCCCTACATGTATCGCATGTAAGATAATGGAATCATGTATATATGAGCAACTTTTTACATATTTGAAAAACCAAAACTTAATAAGTAAGGAGCAGCATGGTTTTCTCAGAAAACGATCCACCTGTTCCCAACTATTGGAATCGGTTAATGATTGGATTCAGGCCGTTAATAATGGTTTGGTTGTGGATATAGTGTATTTTGACTTTAGCCGGGCATTCGATAGTGTGTGTCATAATAAACTTATTTCTAAATTAAAATCCTATGGAATATGTGGAAACTTATTAAAATGGATAACATCTTTTTTAAGCAATCGTAAGCAAAAAGTAGTAATAGGAAACTCTAAATCGGCAGAAATTGATGTTATATCAGGTGTTCCCCAAGGTTCGGTACTGGGACCCTTATTGTTTATTTTATTTATAAATGATTTACCCACTGAGTTAACCGACGTCACCTGCAAGTTATTTGCAGATGACGTCAAGCTTTATAAAGCTAAATCCAAAACTGATGAAAATTCTATATTACAGCGCGCAACTGATGCTTTGATTTCTTGGGCCAATACTTGGCAGCTAAAAATTGCGGTTAATAAATGTGGCATTCTTCACGTTGGAAACAAAAATCCTAATAATCCAATTTTGATTGCCGGTAAAGAGCTTGAATCAAAAACTGAAATAAAAGATTTGGGGATATTATTATCCAAAACTCTGAAGTTTTCAGAACATTGTAGTTTCATAGCAAAAAAAGCTTTTGCAGTATCAAATATGATTTTCTGTTGCTTTGAAACTAAAAATTTAAATGTGCTTCTTAGGGCTTATAAATCTTTCGTGCGTCCTATTTTGGAGTACTCTTCCCAAGTTTGGTCACCATATTTGTATAAAAACATAGATTTAGTTGAGAATGTTCAACGTAGTTTCACAAGACGAATTTTCGCTCGTTGCGATCTTTCCTCTGGGGCAAATTATTTAACCCGTCTGAAAATTTTAGGGCTTGATCCCTTAGAAACACGTAGAATACGTTTTGATTTATGTACTTGTTACAGCTGGCTCAGTTTAAATTGAAAATCCAAAGTCTTACCTTCAACAAACACACAAAGTTTAATCGACACATGTTAGAAGCCTTTTAGGCTCTTTTGTGTTTCTCTCCTTTTATTCAATGACCAATATGACACAATATAGCCTTTTTTGTGCTTTTTACTTAAATTTTTTTTTAACTGTAATTATTGATTGTACTGTATGTTCATATAAAGTTCCTATTACTTACTGCATTTATATATATGTTTAATTTTATATCTTGATGTTACAGTACAATTTTGGCTGTAGTGCTTATATTGTTTTATAGCGGTTTTGCGAGTAAAAGTATTCTATTCTATTCTATTCCGCCCAACCATCTTTATTTTCCGACCGTATCGGATGGGGGGGTATGTCCCTGCTTGGTTAGTATAAATGGATGATGATTATAAATCATGATAAATGCCATTGTTTTGATTGGTTATCATATAACATAATCACCAGTTTTTTATTTCATATACAATTGCAGGGCACCAACCACGTTT
Source organism: Microlaimidae sp. YZB2_3 (assembly GCA_030248175.1). NCBI lineage: Eukaryota > Metazoa > Nematoda > Chromadorea > Desmodorida > Microlaimidae > Microlaimidae sp. YZB2_3. The sequence continues at coordinate 37,018 of JASAMX010009098.1, read as the reverse complement.
GGTTTGCTTATAGATTTCACCTATTCTAAAAGGTTTTAAAATTTACTGCACTTTTAAGTTAAATAGTTTATTAAATGACGAATATTTGAAAACGCTAATTACTATGAGCTGTGGAATATCATAATGAGAAAAACGTGTGTGACATGAATTAGAAAATTAACCCACTAATATTATAACGGTTGGCATTCCCCGGCAAAAAAACGTTCCGCGGCACTTCTCCACCATGGGGTGAATAAAATTTGATCCAGTTATTTTTGAGATAATGAAAAAAAACTTCAACATAACTTAAAACGTTGGTTGTCTCTAAGGTTTCGCGTTATTGGAGTTTTCGCACAGATTAATTACCAATACTGAAAAACATCACATTAAGCTTTTCAGACTTTTGCACTGCCAGTTCCTTACTTTTCCCCACCCTTGAAATTTATCGAAGAGCGTAGGACTTTTTTTTAAAACGGAGAACTAGAAAACAATGCGGGGGAAATGGTTACCTGCGGCGGTTACGTAAAAAATTGGTATTTTTGTGTGAGGGAAGAGTTGTATACTCCCCCTGCCTCCCCCTCCCCTGACACTATGAGTGATAAATAATAATAATAAAATATGATTAGCAGACTAAGAAGATTCTTCCTAAGTGCAATATTAGATGGAGGAAGATCAGCCAGCGCATTTCTCAACAAAGACCTTTGCAGAACAATCTGACGATGAACGGTGATCCAGTTAATTGCAATTTTCAAACCTGCGTACTGTCCACTCCTAGGGGTTCGTTCAACGGGGGAGGGGCATTTTCAAAACAGTGGGAGCTAATTTTTTGTTCAAACCGGGGATGTGCGAAAAAAGGAAAAAAGGCAAAAAGCGAAATTTAAGTAAACGATACGTCGAAAATCACTTGAACTTAATTAAAATAGTTAAAAAATTTTGGTAAAATAGGTTAAAAATGGCGTACTATTTTTTTGTTTTTGACAGGATGGGTATCAATAATAAAGGGGAATTTTCCTACGGTGCACAATTGCATTTTCATCCATGTCACCCATTGAAATCACTCGCTCTCAAAATTGATTCAAACCAAACCCCAGCTTTTACTATGTTCTGAAATAAAAATGATATAAATATGCGTTTAGTTTTTTGACTAATAAAATTAATGATAGTTCCACCTTCTAATTAAAATTTCATTCGTTGAAGTTCCGTTTATTTAAAGTGGAGAAAGCTAGAAGCGTTGCTTTTTAAATAAGTGATTTTAACCCGTTCCCTTGATTGCCTTTCCCCCACTTACGACGTTGAAAAGTGTTTTTGTAAATTTGTATTAATTCTCGTTATTTTTGCCTTTATTAGAGTGCGATCGCAATGGTCCGAGACAGACGGGTGCGAGTGCGTGCGAACGTACTGTGATTACCAGCGAAAATAACTATAATACATTTACAAAAACAGTTTTTACCGGGGAAAAGGCAATCACGGGAACGGGTTAAGCTTATTATTTTAATCCTTTGAAATTCTTCCCGCTGCAAATCCGCAGAATAGATTCCAAACCACAGCTACTCAGTGTTAACCTTCGCGCCGACCGGAGGTGAAACGCAGAGTTAAACACTTAGCACCACTGGCACGGAATCTCTTTTGCGGATGTGCAGCGGAAATAATCTAGCTTAAATGTGTTTGAAGTTGTTCTATCCACGTCAGGATTTAAAAAACTCTTAAAATGTCATAATAGTATTCGTGATCACGTTATGTCTTGCTCTGTGAGAATTGTTGTGGGAGACGCTGTTTTAGCCAATAAGCGCTTGTGAAAAATTTCATCTCCAATGAATGAAAGATCTCCAATTTTTTCCTAAGCGCTAATTGGCTAAAAGTAATTTTATATTGTCATAACTCTGTAAAGATATTTGGCACCGAACTACTTCCTTTAAATGGGAAGGTTTTGACCCTCGTGTCCGCCTTTTTATAGCTATTTTTGATAAGATTAGAATAAAAATTTTTAAAAAATTGTAAGTGTTGGTTGACAAAAAAAGCTCGGAGCTCCAGGGAACATAATTAAAACCATGCTTCTGGAACACATCGAAAATGTGTTTTTCAACCTAATATTTAAGCAATTTTTTTTCTCTTTCATAATAAAAAAAATCTTTAAATTATTTTGTAAAGAAATCTGGCTTCCTCGGATTTCTGGGTGGAAGCGTCCCACCACGGAAGTGGACGTTTGTGGGCCTTAAAGGCGGGTGTCGTATAGTTAAAAATTTACCCAAAATTATACCTATTCCCGATTCTCTCGGGTTTTAAATTTCAAATTATTCTGACGACCTTGAATGGATTATTATTACTGGTGACATGGATGTTGTTGACAGATCGATTATTGAGCCGGAAGTCGTCCACGGGCGATTCGCCAATCCCAAAAGCTGGGTCGGTTGGACCGGACTTCCGAATTTAATCTCTCTATTGCAGTGGAAATTCTCTACGGACGAAACCAATTTGCCCAGAGATTCCGAGGTATAAATGGATTTTGAATAATTTTGAAAAAAATTAAACTGATGGGAGGGTGTTTTGCTGTTCAAAACAAAACACTTCATAAACAAATAATTGTTTTTGAAAAAAAATTATGCGAGGGAGGGTATAAACCACAGGTGGGCAACCTTCTCGGCGCCACTGACACTTAAAATCTTGCGCTGAACCGAACATGTCTACCCACGTGCCAGACTGGCTGGATGACACCAGGCATTTAAAAAAACATTTTTTTTTCAAAATTAAAAAAAACACGAAATGGTAGGAAAAAATTCGGTTTGTTAAAAACAATAGTAGGTACTTAAGATTTTAGGACTTCTAGATTTGAGTGTAATCCTCTACTCTAGGTCTAGACCTATTTATTTTTTTGCACCAAAAGTAGAAAAATTTTAAAGTTTTTTATTTGGATTAAAGCAGGCCTAAATTAAGGAATTTTTCGTCGCTAACTGCTAGCCATGTTATGATACCATGCATAACAATACCATATTAAAATTTTTACAGTAGTATATCTTAGTTGAGAATGGATCGCGGAACCTTTAGTAAGACCAAGACCACAGAACTTTATATCACTGCGCCGCTATAAGTCTCCAAATTACTTTTAATGTGAATCACCTACCACACTCTATTTGTAGGAATTAGACAGTTATCTTCCTGTATTCACGCCCAAATTTAATAACCCAGCAATTTTTGAAGACTTTAATGTTACTTGGATCGGTCATGCATGTGTAGTGGTTCAAATGGACGGTGTAACCGGTAAGTCAAGTCATAATAATCATGTTTTCATTTTATATTGGTGCTCTGCTCATGCATATGGGTGATCTTTGAGGGCGCAAAAGTTAAGAAACATAACGATTGAGGGTGAGGGAGAGGTGAAAGTCCATCATTAGTTTTTAACTTTGTGGTCTCCCAACAAAAAAAAAACAAAATCTGGCAATATGTCTTTTTTAAAGCTTTTCACTTTTGGATTATATTTTATGAAAATATAAAATAAAAGTTTTGTGCTATTCTTCCACTTTCCCTAAGTACGCTACAGCAGTACCGTACCGTATTGACTTTATAGTAAGACATACAGCTGTAATGGATTGTTCGCACCGTGTACAAAGCCTGTTTAATTATGTTTTTGCGATAGACCAAGTTCATTATTATAATTTGAGATAAGATAAAAACATTTTATAATTTAAATAAAAAAGGGTTATATTTACCTTGAAGGACCTTATATGTGTTATTTGGCTATTTGTATTGTAGTTTTTACATTCGTTATCATCACAATAATTGACCCTTTGAGTTTGAGCTGCGGTGTTTGAGGTTAAAGTTTAGTTATTAGGAAAATAGTAAAATTGTTTGGTTTCCTCAGGTTTTACTTCACTTTTTCTTTTTTCCTATATTATAAAAATTTCGAATTTCTGCATACGACACGAGCACATTTTTTATATACAAATTTTTTCCTGTTTTACAACGTTTTTTAAACGTCTAAAGTTTGTTTAAAAATAATTCATAAATTAAAAAAAAGCGCAGCAAGCAACTCCAGAAGAGTAAAATCAAAATCGATCATTATCTTGGGTTAGATTCTCATAACTCTTATTAAAATGACGTTTTAATGATATTATAATATCTAAAAAAAATTTGGCTTGTTCCACAGTAAAAATTTATTGTATTTGGCGGTATTTTTTTTAGATGTTGTTGTAAATCCTAAACATTTGTTAATTTAATTTTAAACCTTTTTAGTGATCACAGATCCCATATGGGCGAAACGTTGTTCTCCTGTGAGTTTTGCTGGTCCCAGACGTTACAGACCTCCACCATGTTCTATTTCAGATCTACCTCAGGTTTTTTACAATAATTATAAAATTGAGTTGTGTGTATTTAGTGAGTTACAAAGTTTACACTATAATATTATAGTAATTAACTAAACACAGGGTTTTCCAAAAAAGCATTATAAAACACGCTGTGGTTTTTCAGACCTGTGCACGGTCTGGAAATGCCCCCCGCTTTATTGGAGAATTTCCCCCCTTGTTTTATTGCTCCCCCCCCCCTCGCCAAAAAATGAAAAAAGTTACCTACCTAAAACTATGACGCCATTTTTGATTTATGATGACGCCATCACCGCGATTTTTTTTGCAGTTTTTAGCCTATTTCAATGTATTTTAAGCCATTTTAGACCTATTTTTACCTTGTTTTCGGTTTTTTGTCCCTTTTTTCCCATTTCCCTTTTTTTTCTCCTTTTTTCTCTTTTTTTCCTCCCCTTCTTACCCCCCCGTTTTATTGTCCTCCCGTTTCAATAAAGTTGCCCCCCGTGTTCCCCCCGTTTTGGAATTCCCATCCCCCAATAAAACCCCGAGGGGGAAGGGTGGTGCACAGGTCTGGTGGCTTTATTCAAAAAAAAGTAGGAACGTATTTTGTAATAATTGTTATAAATTTTTAATATGACAGATAGATATTGCTGTGATATCGCACAATCATTATGACCACATGGATTTGGAATCTATAAAGCAAATTGAAGACCTCTTTGGACCAAGTAATTCACAAAATTTTTAGTATTTTTTTTGTTTTTGCAGAGGAAAATAATATAATCTCAAAGGACCACATTTTACAAACAAAAAAAAATAGTAATAAAAGGAGATAAAACTTACCCAAATATTTTTTAATTCAATTCAAAAATTTTTATTTTCATTTATACGTAAAGTATGTTCTTTTAAATTACTGTTTACAAGAATGTAAGTCAAAGTCAGTATAGCAGAATTTATAGTTGATTTGTTATTGATATTTTTAGCTGGTTTAAAATGGTACGTTCCATTGGGTAACGGTGCGTATTTGCGCAATCTCGGTTGCAGAAATGTTACGGAGTTAAATTGGGGTGAGGAGGCGGAGTTTCATTCGGATAGAAATCCAGAAATAGATCCCATTCGCATTGTGTGCCTACCGGCGCAGCACTGGAGTACAAGAACCGCGATTTGGGACAAATTCAAGGTGATTATTTTTAAAATTAATTTGTTGATACTGATATTTCACTGCATACTGTTAGTTTATGCGAGATGAGACAATGGACAGCTTCAAAATGTGGAGGAGCTCGATACATATGTTTATACACGTTAGTTCAGTTTGTGGGTGAATGGAACAGTTCCAAAATGCCCGAGGGACTTGAAACGAATTGGGGAAATTTCGCTCAAGCCACTTCGCTCCCGGCCCATTTCACTCCTGGAAAATTTTGTGAACGCATTTTTTGCGACGCTCTTAAAGATGGAAACCCTACATTTTCCTAAGCCTAAGCGAAACCTAAAAATCAAACAAATGTTTTTTGTGATAAATTTATAAAATTGGCCGAAATAAGCCACGAGCTAGGTTGGTCCCAGAAAAAAAATAATAAATTTTGCAAAAATTTCTTGGGAGCGAAATGGGTCAGGGTCATCAGCTATTAATCTTATAATATTGGATTAAATAGCTTAAATTTTGTTTAACACCTAACAACAAACACTTATTCTCAAAAATTGTTTATTTTTTAGCTTTAAAGGTTTTTTTGTGGTTCATTCTCCTGAACGGTTTTAAAAAGCAACAAAAATCATTTTTTATGATTTTATAATTGGGATTAGGGTAACTGACTTAATTTCGGCCACCTTTTTTTATTTTTTTGAATAAGTTTTTTCTGGCTTTTTCAATCAAGTCAAAATTTGGCCTAAAAATCAAACAATAGCTATATTTGTTATTCCAGTGCAAAATTTGAATATTTCTGTTACACTTAAAAATCAGTGAAGGTTTGAACTTTTTATTTAAAGTGGCCGAAGTTAAGGCGCGTGCCATTTTTTTCGGCCACCTACAAAAAACTGGCCATAACTATTGCTTAAACCAACAATAAAAATTTCTAAAGGTTGCAAATTTACCCTTAGGTATTGTTCTTGGTATATATAACTTAATTTTTCCCGTTTGCGAACTTTAATAGTTATTAGAAAGACTTTAAATAATTATGTCAAAACCTTAAAAAACAAGTTTTAATAACTTGTATTTTTTGTTCAATTTTTATTTTTGGCTTACAAACGTCAAAACAAAGTTAACCGAGCAAAAAAAATTCTTTATAAATACGGTAGTACAATGATATTTAAAAACGACAAAAACGGCAGGTTCTTTCACCTAAATTTTAAGGTGGCCGAAATTAACGGAATCTTAAAATGCGCAGTTAGTTAAACGCATTGCAAAATAATTTTGAAAAAAATATCAAAACATGAAAATTAACAACTTTGAGCCTTAAATAGAAGATATTTTAAGGTTATATATTGCTTCGTTCTAAATTTGATGCAGTTTAAACACAAAGCAAAAATTAAGAAAATCATAAAAAATTCACTTTTTGTATGAAAATGTTGATAATATAGAATTATAAAAATAAAAAAACTTTTGCAAAAACACTTTATTCAACATTAATCCAGTTACTTTTGTGCTAGTTCTTTTGTGTTTTAAAAATTAGCCAATTTTCTAAAAACACCCTAAATTGGTGGCCGAAATTAAGGCGTGGCCGAAATTAAGTCAGTTACTTTACAGCATAACCCTCAAAAAATCTCGGTACGACAGCCTCCCAAAATTAACTCCCTCCCCCTGACAAATTTGGAGGACTTTCTAGTATTAAAAATGAAATTTATGAAAGATATGAACATCAAACCGTGATTATGACCGCAAGAAGCCTAATTTTTTAAGGTATGCCGCTCGCGGTCTCCACTCATCTGGCACGCTACGCGCAACTATGATGTTACACTAGGTGAAGTTTGTGACATAAAATGAAATACATAACTGAAATTTCTAACATAAATAAGTACAAAAATACTAATTTTATAAAATATTAAATTAATTTAGCAAATCAGTGTTCTTTCACAAAAACTTAAAGCCGTTTTTTTATTAATTTAATTGCGGCTTTTTTTGTTTTAACTGATTGATTTGGGTTTTAGGCTTTGTGGAGTGGCTGGGCAATAATTGGGCAGCACCGAAGGTTTTACTTTGCCGGAGACACGGGTTACTGTCCGGCGTTCCGCAATATAGGGAAAGCCTACGGTCCCTTTGATCTCGCCGCAATTCCTATCGGCTGTTACGCTCCCAGGTGAGACATAAATTGCTTTAAACATCAATCAAACCAACTATAATTGAAATTTTGTACAAAAAAGACATCGAATAAAAATTGGATTAAATTTTTTTGGTTAATGGAGAATTTAATATACAAAAAAAAGGTGACGCGCAAAATCACCATTAAAATAGTGTTAAATCACTATGGCAAAATTCACCATAATGCAGTGCAAATTCATCATAACAATCAGAAATGCGTTTGTAAACTAAAAGTTGTTAAAAAACTTAGTTTTAATCATAAAAGCTCAAAAACTGCTAATCCGTCTTAAAATTTGCCTGCAGTTTTTTTCCTTAGAAGTGAGGTATTTTTGGCTTTGTTGTGGCATTTGCTCTTGTGGTCAGTCCGGAATCATTTTACATGTGTACGTGTAAATGACATGATTTTGGCAAAACTTTCCTACTCTTGGGTGTGTATTTTCAGTTGGATTTTGGGGTTTGGCTTATTGAGTGTGATTTATTTCCTTTTTTAGTTTATAAAAGGTGCATACAATCTTAGTGCGGTATTAACTTTGCTTATGTATATTTGCTGTTTTTCAACGAAATAAATATAAAAAATTTAAAAAAATAAAATAAAAGCTTTAAAAATGTTTTAATTTTTTCCTAAGCCTAAGCACAGCCCTAAAATCAAGCTAAATTTTTTTCATGATAAAATTTAGTTGTATTTTCCAAGTGTCCAAATTGAAAGTAAATAATTGCAAACGCATTATATTTATGGAGAATCGACACCACTGTATGGTAATTTTGGCCCATGGTGAATTTGTCCATGGTGTTTTATACGAATCCAAAAAAGTGATCAACTGTTTGGTTTTTTAATCCTTATTATACATATAATATAAGTTTTGTATAATTTAACATAATATTATGTTTATTAATTAACTTCACCAGGTGTTCGCTCATTTTTTTTGTCGTGTCGTGCACGTATATTTCGGTACAAACATTAATGCAGTGCAGTTTTAGCTGTTTTTTTTTAATTAAAGCCGAATTACTGCATAAAAGAAAAGGCATAAAAGATTTCTCAACTGGGTTAAAGGGATTTTTATGATTAAAACGCTGGGAGTTTTGTTGTTTTTTTTTAATTTTGGTAATAGTTTAATCTTTTTTTCTCAAAATTTTAATCGAATCAAAATAAAGAACGCATTATTTTACACTTCTTCCTAACCATAGGTGGGCAGCCTCTCGGATTTTGGAGGGGGGAGGTGGTCAAATTTTAGGGGGGTGTCTGGCATGACCCAAATTTTGAGGGGGGTGTACCCAATATTTCCGCGCTGCCTTAAAATGGGCTTAAAACGCGTAAAAAACGTAAAACAACCTTATAAAGGCTTTAAAACTGTGTAAAATTAAAATAAGACCTTATTGCAACTTATAAATTTAATTTTTTTAATTTTTTTAATAATAATGTTTTATATATTCTTAGAATTAGATTAGAAATCATAGTTTTTTTTTAATGATTACGTAATAATAGAATAGTAATTAATTGTCTTGATTATAAAGTGAAGTATCACAAACTTTTTAATCCATAATCTTATATTTAATTAAAAATTATATTCATACATGGGCGTAGCCCGGGGGGGTCTAGACCCCCCTTTTGAGTCGGCAAAGGGAAAAATTTGGAGTTTGACCCCCCTTTTGGGTTGCCAAGGATAAAAACTTGGGGGTCTAGAACAGTGGCGTCCCCAGAATTTCATTTGGAGGGGGCGGTCGTGGGGGTAAATACTAACCCTGAAGGGGGTCTGGAGGGTGGGAGCCCCCCAGTAATGGGAGGTCTGGGGGGCGAGAGCCCCCCAGCGGGGTCAAGGGGCAGAGCCCCTTGTCAGGGGGGTCCGGGGGGCAGAATGCCCCCCGGGGAAAAATTTTTAATTTAAGGCGCTAAAATACACCAGAAATTTTAATTCCAGATGATGTTTATTACAAAATATAAAGGTTTTTTTATCCCTTTACATTTAAAACAGGTGTTTAAAACGTTAATAAAAGGTTAATAATGTTTAAATAATGTTTGTTGAATAATAGGAGAAAAAATGAAGTATATGACATAACATGATAATAAACACTCCGCGAAAAGCGCGGAAAATTTTTTTTGTCATTTTATAACGCTTAAAAATTTTTCTCCGGGAGACGAATTTGGGGGGGGGTGTCCCCGGGTACCCCAAATTTAAGGGGGGGGGGTGTCAGCAAAATCCAAAATTTTGGGGGGTATAACCATACATGAGCAAGTTGGTCCGGAGTGAGGGGGGGTTGTTAAACCCCAAATTAGGGGGGTTAAAATCCGAGAAACGCAAAATACCCATATCGTTTTTTTCTGGAGTGCATTTTACCCATATCGTTTTTCGATTTTGAAGGAAAAATAGGTAAAAAACGCTAATTTTATGTTTAAAAAGCCCTTTTTATTGCTTTTTTGAGCTTTTTATTGCTTAAAACATTCATTTTGACCTCTAAACTTAAGTTTGGAGGCAGTTAGAAGTCATTTTAAAGACATTTTTTCTTCATTTTTCCGAAATTGGGGGGTTAACTTTTTCTCCCCCCCACTTCTGAGTGGGGGGGGGTTAAACCCCCCTTCTCAGAATTTGGGGAGGGTTAACCCCCCCGCGCCCATGTATGGGTATAACCCCCCAACCCCCACCCTGCCCACCTATGCCTAACTATGGGCGTAGAGCTAAAAAGTCTATAAGTGTATAAGTCGGCAAAGGTAAGAAATAGGATGTTTTGTAAATATAACAATGGACCTACCTAACATTACAAAAATTTAGGTCCGCGGTCCCGCCGCGAAATTAAAATTCGTTATGAAAATATTTTTGTTAACTTTTGACCATTATGCAGAGCTATATTAAACGTAACTAAAATTTCTCATATGTAAGTTTTTTTTGGTTAACCGGAAAAAATATTTTGTAATGCTTAATTAAATACAAACAGATCACTAAAATTTTACAAGTGGATGTTTTATTTGTATATAGTATTTCCAGTTTCAAAAATAATACAAAAAATGCATTTAATTTGAGAGGAACTTTGTTTCGTGGTGGTACCGCTTACCCAATTTTTGTTATGCTAGGTAGGTCCATTGTTTCTTGTGTTTCGCTCCGCTTAGCGCTTGATCGTGTTTTTTCATATTTGCTAATATTTTGCTAGCTGAGAATCTGGCTTATAGGTGGTTTATGAAGCCGCAGCATATTAATCCAGAAGAGGCGGTGCAAATCCACAACGATGTGAAATCAAAAAAATCCATAGGAATTCACTGGGGTACATATTTAATGGGATCTACTGAGGTATAAAACTTTTTTGTTTTGTATAATTTAAAAAAAACTTGGCTTCTAACATCTAGCTAGGCTTTAACATCTAGCTAGGCTTTTTAATACAAAGTGTTACACGTCAGGATTTTAAGGACCCTCAAAATGTCATATAGTATTCGTGATCACGCCATTTATGTTTTCCTCTGTGGGATGGTTAAGGGTTATGGTTAAGGGAGGAGCTGCTTTAGCCAATTAGCGCCTGGGAAAAACTGATCTCCAATGAAAGAGATATTTTAATTTTTTCCAGAGCGCTAATTGGCTAAAAGTAATTCCATAACGTCATAACTCTATGAAGATATTTAACACTGAACAACTTTCGTTTAAATGGGAGGGTATTGACCATCGTGTACAGTTTTGTAGTACAGTTTTGTGATATAAAGCATGATAACATTGTCTTTCAGGATCCACGAAAATAAGGCCCACACTTCCTATAGGCAAATAAAATTTAGGTGACCGCGATATTTGCAGTATTGAATCGACTATTTAACAACAAAAACATTCAAAATTTTTCACTAAAGCGGATTCATAACAAAGATTGAAAACTGTAGTTTAATAATTTATTTATCAAATTATTTAATTTGTAACCTAAATGCAAACTTTTTAAGGGCTAAAGTTGGTTAATTTGTATATATTTTGTGAAAAGGTGGAATTAAAAAAAATCTGCGTTCTTATTTGTTTTTTTTAAACGTCATTACCGCACAATTTTAATTGGTTCCCTCATGTCTGCATTCTAATTTTCAGCGTCAGCCAGATATAATTCAACCATAGTTTTTTAATTATTTGTAACCCTTGGCAGCTCTTGTGAACTGTGATTTTTAAAACACACCATCACCCGTTTTCTGCGGTCTAGAATTGGTTGAGAATCCAACACATATCATTTATCACCAACTTTCATTTGGTAACTTTTAAAACACATCAAGTTTTAATTTGCACGGGCTTCTAAATTCATGAGTAATTGATCTACGAACACGCACATTATTGTGTTTTTGGGACAAAAGTTTCCAAAATAGTGTAAAACACAGTATTCCATGCAAATTATCTAGTGCAAACTTTGATGTAAAAACTTAGGTTTTGATTAAAAATTGGGTTTCGTGATGTATTTTTATTTTAACGGCAATATTTCGATTAAAACGAACCAAAAAATTGAAAATCTTTAAAAAGCTTACAACGCGGTGAAACGTGAAATTTAAAAAAATCGGTTCACATGTTAAAACTAGCCTTGAAAAATGCTCTAAGAATAGAGCAGGAAAAAGGGGCGATTTTTCCCCGGGCGTATGTTTAGACAGAAAAGATGTGGACTAGTCTGAGATGGACATTATGTGGACTATAGAAAATTTGCATTTGATTTGGGCAGCTGCTCACTAAATAAAAATTTCTACCTATGATAATGATTTGTTTATACATTGATCTAATCACACAGCACTGTTGCATTTTCTTTAGTTTGAGGAAATGTCAATTGAAAAAATTATACTCACAGCAATCTTTGACAAGCGCGAAATCGCCACTTTTTCAATTTAAAGGTTATATTTGTATATGTAAAAAACAAATATAAATTTGAAAAAGTGGCGATTTCGCGCTTGTCAAAGATTGCTGTGAGTATAATTTTTTCAGTTGACATTTCCTCAAACTAAAAAAAATGCAACAGTGCTATGTTATTAGATCAATGTATAAACAAATCATTATCATATGGTAGAAATTTTTATTTAGTGAGCAGCTGCCCAAACCAAATGCAAATTTCGTATAGTCCACATAATGTCCATCTCAGCCTAGTCCACATCTTTTCTGTCTAAACATACGCCCGGGGAAAAATCGCCCCTTTTTCCTGCTCTATTCTTAGAGCATTTTTCAAGGCTAGTCTACCACTTTTTTTGAATTAAATTAAAAAAAAGCCTAATAAACTATAGTTTTAGCTAAGCAATGACATATGTTTATAATCTTTCCGTTGCCGAGATATACTTTTTTAAATAAAAAATAATAGGGTAGTGCATTTAATTTCGGCACTTTTTAGTTTTTCCAATGTAACTTTTCACTCTATGGCCTGATTTTTATGTTTGATAGCTCATTTTAAAGCTTTTACGATACTGCGTTGCGTCATAAAAAATACACTGTACGAAAGTTGTTTTTTTACTTAATTAAATCAGTTTTTTAAAAAATGGAAAATTGCCGAAATTAAATATATGCATTTAATTTCGGCACTTTACAAACAATCGATTGTTTCTCAGTCAAAAAATCATCATTTTCAAAAATTTAAAAACCTATCATTATCTCCAGACAGTTTTCTTTAATTTAAGCTTTTACTTGTTGTTCAACGTGTAACTGGAAAAAAGTTACAGCTAAAATGCTAAATTGTATTAAAATGAGGAAAATTTGGGAAAAAAGTGCATTTAATTTCGGCACTTTTTAAAAAGACCTCCTTAATCGAGTTTAAGTGCAGTGCTATGACTCCTACACATTTCAACGTTGTCTTTTAACTATTTAAAACTACAATTTACCAACCGACCACCAAATTCAACCCGTTTTCACCTACAGCAATAGTGTGCCGAAATTACACTATTTTATTTTATAACGATTGCTCACCACCGAGGCAACGTAGAACCACGGGGACTAAAAATTCGGAAAATAGACTAAATTTCACCAGGACAGTTTAATTTTTAAACCAATTTATTGCGTAATCATGAAACGCCCATGTTCTAAAAACGAGTAACATTTTTTTAAAATTATAAATCACACAATTTCACATGAAAATATCATAACATAACAAATAAAAAGCTCACGACAGTCATCTACATATAATTAGCTCTCATTTGAGCTATCAAACGTCGTATTCCGTCCAGGATTACCAAAGATATAGTCCAAAATCAAAAATGCCCAATTGGGAAAAGTGCCGAAATTAAATGCACTACCCTAATAAGAAGATGATGAATTTAAATTACAAATTTTACCCACGTTGTTTAATTATAGTTAGTGCGGTGCAGTGGCGCTCCAGACAAAGTTTACCTACTCCTTGTTTTTTAGCGATACTAAAAAAAATTGACAAAAAATCGACTGTAAACTTCGGCAATTTTGGGGCTAACCCCCAAAATTTTTGAAAAAAAAATTTTTCAGGAGGTAGCCAAAAGTACAAGGACCTTAACGCGAGATATTTGCATATTTTCGCGGCGCGTTCAAAAGTTATAAGACCGCAAACAAAAAATTTTTTGTCAACTTTTTTCCAGTATCGCTAAAAAAACAGAGAGTACGTTCTCTAAATATAGTTGGCGCGATGCCGTGCGCCAAGGATTGCAATTATTATTCTAAAGTAAAAATAATAATAATAATAAGATGATGAACATGAATTACAAAGTTTACTCACGTTTTCTAAGTATAGTTGGCGCGGTGCGGTGGGTTAAATTGCAGTGTGGCACTCCCGTACCACCGATGATTACCTACCGGTGCGTGGCGCTCCCGCACCGCCGACGCTTATTATTATTTTTTAATAAATAAAACTTTGAATTAATTTTGTCATCAGTAATACAACAATTAAAAAAGTACTCTGTTGTTTTCACCGATTTCCTTGCGGTTGAAGCAGATGGCGCTGGGAACTGGTTCCGTTTCTACCACCAATTAAAACCGGTCTGCTATTTTTGTGCGGTTTTTATGAGGGGATGTTGGTTGTCTGCTCTGTACAATCCTTATTGTTGCCAAAAGGCTGTTATTGTGCGGTTGGGAGTTTTTATTTGTCTGTTTTTCAAATTTTTTATTTTGATCAACAAATCGATAACAAGCACCTAAATCAAAAAGTGCTTCCTAAGAAAGTTGCGTAATTCCTTCTTCTTTCTTATGAGCCCATGTTTATTTTTGATCAATCAGTAACGAATGAGGAATATCGCTTTTAAGGATGGAGCGTTGGAATAATAATAATAATAATAAGAAGAAGGTTCTGAATTTTAAAATTTATCCACGTTCTCTAATAATGGTTGGCGCGGCGCCACGGGGCTAAATCGCCCCGTGGCACTCCCGCGCCACACATGATGACTAATTAAAACCGGTAACGCACCTACAAAATATTTTGGCTCTGAACTTCATCTGTTTTATGTATTTATACTAAAAATAATAATAAAATTATTATTTTTTTAGTTTTATTTGGAACCTAAAATTTTACTTATGGAGGAAGTTGAAAAAGCTGGGTTAACTGCTTCTGATTTTTCGACATTAAATCACGGAGAAACCTTAAATTTATAAGCTTTATTTATATTAATGTTGTGATTTGTTAATAATTTATGACGTGATATAAAATACTAGTCATTTTTATACAATAATATCTTACCTTGTATAATAAAATAATATTATTTAATTTGCTGCTTCTAACTTCTTAAAAGGGTCTAGAAATTTGTATTCAAAATGAGAACAGAAATTAAAAATTGTTGGGGTTAGAATCTAGTTTTAATACAATGAAAGTACATTTTAGAAATCTTTGTACTGAGTATTGTATAAAGTATCAGTAAAATTATATAAGAATGATTTACTGATCTCAGGTAGAATGTTTGCTAATGGACCTACTTAGCATAACAAAATTTTGGGTCCGCGGTCCCGTCACGAAATCAGAATTCGTTATGAAATAAATAATTTTTACCCAATTTTATTAAGGACCAGAGATTTTACAACAATATTATAATAATTTCAGGCATTTTTTGCTAATTTTTCGCCATTGTTTAAAAATGTTTTTTGCTTAACTAAGGTGTATATGTAAATTTTTTGTATTAATCAGAAAAAACAAACATTTTGTAATGCTTTAATTTAATGCGAAAAAACCCGCTAAACCCTGTTATATGTTTTGTTATTTGTAGTACTTCCAGTTTGAGACTGCGGACCCAATTTTTGTTGTGCTAGGTAGGTGCATACCATCGAGATATCGCGTGGCCACTATAGATCTACATGGCTTAAATTTAGAGTCGTGGTCCCGTCGCGAAGTCAAAATTCGTTATGAAATAAATAATTTTCACCCATTTTACTCCAAAACTGGAGATTTAACAACAATATCAAAACAATCTTAAATATTTTTGTAACTTTTGACATTGTTTTAAGCCTTTTATATGGCTTAGAGTTTTCTTATGTAAATTTGTAGGGTTAATCAGAAAAAGAAAAACGTTATCTAATGCCTTAATTTAGTTCATAGAGCTGCTAAAGTTTTTGAAATAGATGTCTATTTTGTGGCATTTTTAAGTTTCAAAAATAAATGCATTTAATCGAAGAGGCTTAAATTTTGTTATATTAGTTGGGTAAGGAACATTATTTTTGGATAAAGCAGTTTACCATTAAAATTAAGTTTGATCTGCGCATTTTTGAAGAAAAATGTACTTTAAAAATGCGCTTTCTTAAAAAAAACGTGTTAAACAAAATTTAGAAATTCGAACGTCCATACTAAGGATCTTTAGTATTATTCAAAATCCTAAACAAAACCTAGGACAAACGCTGCTGAATTGAAAATACAATAACGAAGCACAATAATTTCTTGGATAAGTCGCAAAGTTAAGTTATGACATCTAAAGTTATCAAAACAAAAAACTAAACCAATGAGACGTCGCCATTAACTGCGTTTTTTTGAACCCACAGCCAAGGTACTATTTTACGTGTAGTGTTTTGGCTTCAGAAAAATCGACACTTTGGCTCTCGAGTCCTTTTTGTACTTTTTTTTCTGGTTCTCGCTTCTTCTTAAGGTCAGTTTTCCAAGTCCCTAGCACCGAGCTCTAACAGTTCATGGATCTTGGCGTTTTAGTATTTTGAAATTGGCACTTGATTCATTAGTAGGCGTTGTTTTGTCAAGTAGCAAGCAGCTAATCTTTGTAAAAAAATATTTTGAACAAAATTTCAAAAATTAATAACGTGTGGAGATTTGTTCGAAATTTTTGGTACTCATATAGTAAAGCTTGCGTAAGTTTGTTACTGTTCGTCGAGGGTTAATGTCCATGGTAATTTTGTGGTCGAATGGGTTCACAAAAACTGAAAAAAAAAGTTTGGAAAACCAACTATTTTGCTCTTTTTTTCAACATTTTTCTAAAACAAGCGGTTGTCTATATTTTTTTACTGATGTTTTTTTAGTTAACTACCGTTATATACGAATTATTTCCGTTTCTTCCCGAGACCTTTGTGTACCTTGAATTAATCGTCGTGATTGTTCATTGGAAAGTAGGAAGTAGAAACATCACTAATCCTAAATATTATTGGTGAGTTGTTCTAGACTGTCGTTACTTTAAAGTATATATTATTCATACTTTGTCCAAAGGACGTTTTGGATTGACCAAAGGACGTTTTGGCTTCTCTAAAATTATCCTTTGGATTTTGTCCAAAGGACGTTTTGTCATAAGTATGAACCAGTCTTAAGAATCATACAGATATTGTTTTTTTGTTAAAATTTTAGTATTTGCCTGCACCAAAAAAATTTTAAATTTTCGCAATATAAATCAAATTATATAAACTTTTAAAATATAAAATCGGGGTTTATTTGTTTTTTTAAATAAAAAAAAGTTTGATTTGATTTTTATTTATGTGTACTATTACACTTTTTAATCAATTGTGAACATAAAATAGAAGTTATATCACTGCATAAATATAGTTAATAAAGAAATTAAATACTGAAAAAAGTAAGTATGATTATTAAAGTAAAAGGAGAGTACACTAAGAGCTAACGCTTCTGTGTATATCGTATTCAGTAAATTCGTCAAAATTTATTTTCTGCTCTATTGTTTGTGATTTGAACGAAGTGGCAGTTTTAGATAAAACAACAGTTTTTGTAACAATGCCAGGCGGTAAAATTGATCTATGGAAAACATACATATGGAGCTTACACAGTTACACGCATGTATAATTTTTAATAGCCAGCAACAAGTTATACAATTTAAAAAAAATTACCCCCAGTGTCAAAGACACTTGGCTCTTCGCAGGAGCACTTAGTTCTTCGTCCCGGTTTGTTATCCAAGCGGATGTTAAGCTACATAAGTGGGCAGCCTCTCGGATTTTGGGGGGTATACCCGACCCCTGAAATTTGGGGGGGGTGTACCAAAAATGTTTTTATGGGTATAGGGTAGTGCATTTAATTTCGGCACTTTTTTCTTTTTCCGATGTAACTTTTTACTGTATGGCCCGATTTTCATGTTTGATAGCTCATTTTGAAGCTTTCACGATACTGCGTTTCAAAAGTTTCACTGTACGAAAGTATTTTTTTTACTTAAATCAATTTTTAAAAAAAATGGGAAATTGCCAAAATTAAATTATGTGCATTTAATTTCGGCACTTTACAAACTATCGATTGTTTCTCAGTCAAAAAATCATCATTTTCAAAAACTTAAAAGCCTATCATTATCTTCAGACAGTTTTCTTTAATTTAAACTTCTACTTGTTGTTCAACGTGTAACTGGCAAAAAGTTACAGCTAAAATGCCAAATGGTATCAAAATTTGGGAAAAAAAGTGCATTTAATTTCGGCACTTTTTAAAAGGACCCTCTTAATCGAGTTTAGGTGCAGTGCTATGACCCCTACACATTTCAACGTTGTCTTTTAACTATTTACAACTACAATTTAACATCCGACCACTTTACTCAACCCGTTTTTACCTACAGCATATGAATGCCGAAATTACACTATTTTATTTTATAACGATTGCTCACCACAGACGCAACGTAGAACCACGGGGACTAAAAATTCGGAAAATA
Source organism: Microlaimidae sp. YZB2_3 (assembly GCA_030248175.1). Classification (NCBI taxonomy): domain Eukaryota; kingdom Metazoa; phylum Nematoda; class Chromadorea; order Desmodorida; family Microlaimidae; species Microlaimidae sp. YZB2_3. The sequence goes on along the minus strand of JASAMX010009098.1, from coordinate 18,468 downwards.
GACTAAATTTTATCAGGACAGTTTAATTTTTAAACCAATTTATTGCGTAATCACGAAATGCCCATGTTCTAAAAACGAGTAACAAATTTATTTTTTTATAAATCACATAATTTCACATGAAAATATCATAACATAACAAATAAAAAGCTCACGACAGTCATCTACATATAATTAGCTCTCATTTGAGCTATCAAACGTCATATTCCGTCCAGGATTACCGAAGATATAGTTCAAAATCAAAAATGCCCAATTGGGAAAAGTGCCGAAATTAAATGCACTACCCTACCTCAAATACCCCATTTTTAGCGTTTTTAGTACTGGGTACCCCAAATTTTAAGGGGGGGGGTCGTCCGGGGTACCCCCAAAGTTTAGGGGGGAGGGGTGTCGGCTATATTCGGGATTTTTTTTGGGGGGTATAACCCCCAACCCCCCCCCTACCCACCTATGTTAAGCTATGTATGCAACGAGTATTTTTTTGGTCGCCCACGGCCACTACCAATTCCTTTGAAAAAATCGTACGTGCCCCTAATCAAAACTCGATTTAGAAGTCTGCACACAACCTGCGCAATGATTTGCCGAGGTTCAACTTCTCACAACTACCACGTTGACTTCTTTTGGTTTTTTCTGAGCTTTTTTGGCATCGTTTCTTGCGTGTTTAAAGTTCAAAGTCTGAAATTGTGCCAACCAACTGAAATGCCAGCTGACTTTTGTTTGCTTTAACTAAACAAACGTATTCCAAACATTTTAACTGTGATCCAACATATCACGAGGGAACGTACATTGAATACAGTTAATAACATTTTTCTATTAATCAAACTTTTCAAATAATCTCACTTGAAACCATAGGTGTTTTTGGTCAAGTCCGCTAGGGGGGCCCACCCCCGGGTGCAGGGCTAAAATTTTTAGGGGGTGGGGGTTCCGGACCCCACTGGCTTTTTAAGGGGGGTCGACACCGGGTGCGAGATTTAAAATTTAGGGGGGGGGGTCAGGGGGGTCCGATTTTTTAACAGTTTTTTAAATCAATAATTTAATAGTAAGTAAGTATTTATTTGTTGCAAAGGTTATGATGGAGATAAGACTAATAATGCAACTTACAGAAACAATTAAAAAGAGTAATCATTATAATACAAAAATAATCATTATGATACATAACTGTCAAGAAATAAAGTATAAGAGGAGCTGGACGAATATACAGAATAAGTCACACAAATAAAATAAAATGAAGAAAATTAAAAAAAAATACAACATATTTCATACAAATATAATTAATCACATTTCTAAAATCTTTGGAATTAAAAACAATTTTCCGATTTTATAAAAAAAAATTGTTAGGATATGAATTTACTCATAGTTTTTTTATATAATTGAGAGTGATTTAGCTGATACAACTTTTTGGGGTAAACTATTCCAGACTAAGTGTTTTTAGTGTTAAGTGTTAAGTCTTAAGTGTTTTTAGGTCTAATATTGAACTTTATATACTAAAACAGGCTATTTAGGCCTAAAAAGTGTATTTTAAACACTGTTTTTAACTAAAAAACCGTGTTTTGACAGTAAATAAAAATTATACTTCTCAATTGGTCGCGAGGGGGGAGGGGATTCAGCCTCGCTATGGGGGGGAAGTCAGGCTGGACCGCTCTCGAGCTTTGGGGGAGGGGGGGCGCTGGATTTTTTCCAGGAAGGGGGGGGGGGGTCCGAAATTTTGACTCTAGAGGGGTGGACTCCTCTGTCCCTGCAAAAAACACCTATGCTTGAAACAAAATCGTGCATGAAATTAGAACACCGCTTAAATTGGCCGACCATCTACTTCAGCACTAAACTTCGATGCAAAACGCGATAGACCTTGCATAACCATTATTTTTTCTTCATAAATTTAGCATTCGCAATCGATGAAGCCGCTTTGCATACAGGTATTATAAAGCAAAACTTCTAAAAGTATTCACATACTAGACCAATTATACGCTGCGAAGAAAATACCGTGATTCATGCGAATTTTTTAAGATGAAAATAGTGATAAAAGTAGGTAAGACAAAATGAGACACTTCAAAGCGCCAAAATCTTTTATAAAAAATAACTTTGGAAAAAAACATATGAAAAGCGAAAAAAAAAAAGAAAAAAAAAAACAACTCTTAACGGAAATAACCCACTTTTATTATTTTGTTCTTTTATAGCCCTTTTTCATGATAACATACAAAATATTAATTACTTTTTAAAAAGAGACACTTTTATACAAAAAACTCAAAAATCAGTTTGATGTCATTATTAAGACCCCTGTGATTATTCAAATTTGTAAGCAGGCATTACGGAAGCAGTTTCTGTGCAGTGGGCAATGTAGTACGTACTATGCTATTGTATTCTTTTAATTTATATGCTATACTATGTTTATTATAACTCTCAGTGCAAGGTGCCTTTAAAATAAAGATTTGAATTTGAATGTGAGTTTATTATACTTTATTGAATAAAAAAATTGCAATGCCAGGAACGAATATTGCCAAAGTTAGACTTTAAAAAATTAACAAAGTAAAACTTAACATTAATATCATATCACACAAGTTTCAATCATATATCATAATAGTTTTTAATAGTTTGCGATTGCAGACAATTTTATAAAGCTGGAATAAGTTCTTTTGATAGACAGTGCTACTTACAATTTTTCCACCAGTATTTTTGACAACCAAGGGGGAAAGAAGTAAAGATCAGGGTAAACGCATAGAAAATTTGCCTGCAATTTAAAAAAATTGTAGTCAGCATAAAGTTAGGACAGTTGATTCCAGAGAGTTTTCTCGAATATTTTTATCTAATTAATTAAAACGCCCTAAAATTAATAAAAAAACAGTAATTTGTCGCGATACACACGCAGCTTTTATAATATAATTAATTTGTTAATTATTTTTTAAAAAAATAATACCCAGATATTTTTTAAAGCTTTTTGCACCTTGAAGTCTTTCAAAAACACGATTTAAAAATCTTCAATTATGGAAAATTTGGATTTTTTTGAAAGGACTTAAAATTTTGTCCGAAGCAAAAATTCTACGCTTCGTGCCTTAAAATTTTGAAAAGATGCTATAAAAAGGGAAAATTTCCCACGTTTATTGAGCAATAAAAAGAGCAAAACAAGAACAAAAAAACTGACAAAAAACTTCTCAAATTTTTACCTTTACCAATGACAACCCAAGCAACGATTACATTTGTGTATGTTTATTGCTAAGAAAACAAAAACAAAATACATTTGTCAACAATCACACATGTGTAAAACTTATTAACCATGTTTTTTTTTGTATTTTTTACACATAATTTCCAATAAATGCTTAATACACCAATACATCTAAAAAAATTGTGCATCAAGTCATTATGAGAACGTTTCTTTAAATATTTCTCTTTCCAAACGTTATTACCAAAATTTTATCACAATAATAAGCCCATAGCCAGAAATAGCCAACGGCTTGTTCATAAATGGCGACAATAAGTGAAGGCACTTAGGAAGTGATTATAATTATTAATTAATCAATCGATCGATGCTGCATTTAATACATTAGGCGTCGTGTGTGGTGTGTGTGTGTGTTCTAAAATGGAAGGTAGGGCTGAACGGTGGTGTTGTACTTCTCATGTAACCAGTTGACGAAATTTTGTACGCCCTCGTGTTCGTAGCGGAGTCCAAAATAGACCCCGGTGTACACCAAAGCCAACAGGAACACCAGCGAGAACAGTAGCAGAAACCCAAAACCGAACGCTGAGGATTTTTCTATTGATCTAAACTATACATGGATTATCGGTGGGCACTGGGCAGGCTCTCGGATTTGGGGGAAGGTAAGTTTCGAATTCCCCATTGATAGTACTGGGACTTCCTTAAATTTTAGGGGATGTTTAGAGTCCCAAGTACCTCTAATGTTTAAAGGTGCGGTACAGAGTCAAACTTTTTGTCTTCGATTTTGATGATTTTTTTATAAAACGTTACTCCTGCACCCAATAGGTCATAAAATTTTTTTCATCAAAATATCTCTAGTGGTTCAGGAGATACGACTCTCCGAAAATCGCGTTTTTTTTCGAAATATACTACCTGAAAGACTTCTCAATGAATATAAAATTTTTAATTTATAAAAATTTTACTGAAAGAAACCGACCATTTTCTACTTTAATTTGATACCTTGATTGTTAAGATTGAAGCAGTATTTCTTGAGATATTGCGTTTCCCGTATAAAAACCCGCGATTGCTTTCGTTAAAAACACCAAACGACGGTAGTAATTTGATAAAATATGCCCAACATTTTTGCCTACACTTCATATTTTTAGCAAAACAATTTAAAGCAGACTTGTTTTACTCGCCGAATTTTTTTTGAGATGCGCGTGAAAATTGAATACAGTATGCCAAGCCAAACATAAAAACTCCGTTGATTCGTATGTAGTTTTTCGTAGATTCTAAAACGTAGTTTGTTTTGATTTTTTTATAAAACTAAGAAGACGTGAAAAATCACTCTTACCTGCCCTGTTTACGTACATACTGCTTGTGATGTTTTTTCTCCCGCTTCCGCTCTTCTTTCCCCAGCTGTTCTCGGTAATTTTGGACAGGCGGCTGTTTTTGTTGCGCGTCTTTTTTACCCATGTTTGGAATGGATGGCCGGTTTACCACTACACACTTAAAAGCATCAAACGCTTTGGTTTCAACGAAAATATTTCGAAAAGCGTTCTCACACACCAAAACCTTAACCTGAGCAAAGCTTGTCAGTATATTTTATTTATTTTATTTTTATATATAGCAGTAATAGTAATGGTCCTACCCTTTAATGTCATTCTCCGGAGCTACGGCCATTTAAACCCTTATATCAGCGATTTTAAGCTTGAAATAAATTCTAAGTTTCTCTATCTGCATTTTTAGAACTATTTTTGTTTTACCGCAAACCAAAATTATAATAAAAATCCATATGTAACAAAAGACCATTTTTATTGCACTGTTTTATAAAAAAAATGGCAAAAAAAACATTTTTTGTGTAGCATTATTTTGCAAGTCCATTATTTTTTTAATTTATGATTAACTATAGCCAAAATGTAAAGTGTTTCTTAAACTTTTGAAAAGTTTAAGAAACACATTACATTTTTACTCAAAGGGTGCAACCAGGGGCGTAGCCAGGATTTCGGAAAGGGGGGGGGTCGCACTCCATATAAATTTTTCGAAAGGGGGGTTGTAGATGGGTTGTACTCCAAAATTTCAAAATACCGTAAAAAGACATTAATAGAGGGTAAAACTTTTTGCGCTTCGTGCTAAGTGATTCTTTTCGCTATTATTTGCATTGTTTTTTAAAGTTAAACTTGAAAAATTTTAGGTTCAAGAAGGCATTAAAAAGGTACATCAAGGTACATTAAAAATTGTGCTACAGCACGAAAAAATTTCAAAAATTGTGTTTGAAATTCATTAGAAACATCACTTAAAAGTTGTAAAAAGGTATATAAATGTCGAGCGCTGAGCGGAGCGCAAGAAAATTTTTTAAAATGTTCTCTTAGGACCCTCAAATTTTTACCTCTGCCACCCAAAAAAAAAGAAGGGGGTTACACAACCCCTTAGATACACCCTTGGGTGCAACCCACTATGGATTTTTTTGACCACTTTTGATGTAAAAATTAAAAAAAGAAAGGTGTTTTCTAGTATTTGGAAGTGTAACCCTCCTCCAAATTAAACCAATCTTCACATCAAAGCTATAAAACTTCACATTAACTGGTCATCACCATAACCAATCATCACAAATCACAAGACGTAGTGGGAATTTTGCGGTCAGTGCAATCAGACAATTAAAACCCTACTGTGTAGATGTTTTATCACTTCATTCAAATTCTTGTATTTGTTGATTCATCGCGCTGATTCATTTCGTTTTTTAAGTAAATCGTACAGGATACTTTAGATTTGAGTTAAGTAAGAAACCTATTCAGGTTTGTTAGCAATTTTTAAATATACTATTGACCTTTTTTTCTTCATATATTGTTATTCTTCAATAAAACACAAAAATTTAGGACAGCTCAGCTATACCTTTAAAATATTCATACGTTTACGTTTTTTATTAACAAAAATACAAGGAGCAAAAAAGCTTTTTTTTTACAAAAATTCACAAACAACATTTTAAACTAACTTTAAAAAAATTTATTATCAGTCACGAGATGTCACGAATTAAACAAAAAAACAACAATAATAAAAAACAAAACAAAATAAAACACTTAAAAGTTAAATTTTAAGTTGCTAAAAGACTACAAAGCAAAATTTTTTAACATTACATTACAATAATGTACTATACTGTTTGTGCCGAAACACCCATAAAAGTACCGAGATCAATAATCTTAAATATTTTTTTAATTTTTGATATTAAATTTCGTTTTACTAACTTTTCATCTTAACAAAAACACTAAAAAATAAAAACAATATCTTTCAAGGCCTTAAGAAACATTTTGAAACCAAATTCCTGTTACCGAAATGTATGTCTAATGTAATAGCATAACTTTGGGTTCTACTGTTAACAAGCGGTTTTACAACATGATATTTTTGTGTTTTTTCCCAAAGCAACACTTTTTAAGGCTTTAGATAAATTTTAAATTTTAAAATTACTTCTGTAAAAAACCTTCATTATAAGTTAATTAATCATAATTATTAATTTTTTATCAATTCGCATGAATTGGAATAGATACCTATGGGAAAAATATAAAAAAGCGTTAAAGGAAACAATAAAGTTAACTTCAAACATTAATTGCTTTTTATTGTAACAGTTTTAAATTTTGATATTATTGTTTATAGACACATCGTAGTTAAACCGCTCATCTTATCATTTAACATGTAAGTATAGCCGGAATTCAGCACGATAAATACTACAAAACCGCACATCACCATTGATTACGTAAATATCGTGCTGGATGCCGGAAATACTTACATGATGAACGATTTAACTACGAAACGTCAATAGTACAACACGACGTAAAACAAAAAACACCGTTATTGAACGGAATGAAAATACTGGTTTCTCGTATTGGAAACAAAAAGTTTATTGAACACTTTGAATAAGAGTGATATTGTCTCCTTTAAGCAAGATTCTTCCAATTTTCTTACGATTCTTGGTCTTAACATGAATTTCTTCAGCATCATCTAATACAACATTCATGTATTCGTCGAATCCTAAAATAGTTAAAACTGTAAAAAAATTCTTGTATTTCCTAATGCTGCTTTTTGTTACTGTAAAGAATCATAAAAAACAGCTATAATATTTTTTTCTTTAGCTTAAAAATTTAGTTTAAAAACACAGAGTGAAGCGAACCACAATAATTTTTTTCTTGACGGGTGATTTTTATATTTTTTTACTAAAAACTTGTTCGATGGTCCCATCTTGTTTTCACCTTCGACTTCGACACTAGATGCTTATTAGACTAACTGTTAACTACTAAACCAACAGAAGTATATATCGACCCGGTTTTATTTTTGTAGCTTTGTTGAAAACCAAACTTTTTTAAGGATGGGAGAAGACCCTTCACTCGACAAATTAACCCTTTGATATTTTATTGTATTTTTTTAAAGTTTAGATTTTGTTTTTTTTTATCTGAACTGATGCTAACGAATCAAGTGGTATCATGTTTTACAATATTTTCATCGGCGTTCTATTTATTGTCAATCATAATTATTAAGTGAGCCCTTATTAATAGATCTTACCGATAATAAAGCCTTCAATTCGGTGATTTACGTTTTCATATAGCCATACTTGAATTCTGGATTTGTTTTGAAGATACCTAAAAATTAGTGAATAGAAAACTTTATAAATATACACACATCGTATCGTAGCAAAACCGCCAATATTTTCAACAACAAGCCAGTATAGCCAGCTCCAAGATTATAATCTTAACTTAATAATACGGTGACCGGAAGTTGCTGTATTAGAGTCATTGATTGTATTGTTAGTTAGTTTATTTTAAGCCATTATCGAGCGGGGTATCAGCTAGTATTAATGTTGCTGAAGGAAGAAAAAAAGCGGTTAAGTTACGATGTGCCAGTCAGTATCAGCAGATATTAAGTGAATTAAAAGTTAATTGAAGTTAATTAAAAGCAGTTAAGTGTCAGCAGATATTAAAATACTTGGCTGAACAAAATATTTTCAGCTTGCAGCTTATGACATGAATAGTTAAATGATATTTATACCAAAAAGGAACCAAATTTTTTGTGAAAAATATCATATTTTAACATTATGCAAATGCAGCTCCATATATTATGGAGCTGCATTTTTTAACCAAATTTTTGTCGCTTGTGAGAATGTAAATAGTTTTCCAGTGTTTTTTAAAATGTCTGAGAATATTGTTTTAAAATTTAACAAAAGACTGAAGATTTTTGTTTTAGAAAATAAGCCGGTAACGTAAATCTCATTTAATTAGCTGGGATGTTTCGAGATTATCCTCAATAAAAAATCACATACTACTATTCAGGGTCTAAAACTCAGGGTCCCAAAAATAAAAACACACAAAATGCCCTGGTAAACCTTCGACGCCTATGATGCGGAATTTTAGAGACACTCATGTTTTTTGTCCCAATAGCTACAATATTTATACCTGAAGATTAAGTTGATAGGTTGAACCATCACTTTTTGAACTTTTCCAGTTTTGGCTGCCATTTTTTAAACACTTCGATCTTGCACACTACAAAAGCTAAAAAATCGTATTAAAACCTGCGTTTAACTTTAATTTTTTTGTTTAATAATTTACATTGTTTGTAAAAAATTTTGTCATCAAAGTTTAACAATTTTAGAGTAAGCTCAGTGAATCGAACATTGTCAATGGGTTCCACAATGCAAAAAATGCAACAAAAACAATGCAAAAAAATTCGCTAAAAGAATTTATTTACTTCAAACTGAGATTAGTCAGCGGGTTTGGTGAGGGTTTTATCGGTTAAAAAAACTCTTAATCAAAAAACAAGATCATTTAGATAACTTTATCCCAAAAGTGAGATATTTCTCTTTGTTAGGAAAAAGTTCAAGATTAAGAGAGAGACGCTTCCATGTTTTGTAAGACCAAATTTTGTATGTAGAATTTATTATTTTTTTAGATAAAGAAAGACAGGATACGATAAAGGCAAGGAAGCCCAGAGTATTCTACTTGCTCTTTTGCAATTATTAAAATGTAATCCAAAACTTAGTGGTAAAATAAAACTTTTAAAACAAAATGAAAATACATTAAAAAATAACATTACGTTTATCGGTATTTTTGGTTTCTACACCATTTAAATATAACAACAAAAACATTTTATAAAAACGTTTTATTATCTGGTAAAATTTGTAAACAATTACATAACTATGCAACTTTTGTAAACAAACATAATATTATAATATTATAAATATCCAGAATTCATGCAGAAAATCCAATCTAAACTTTTTATTCCCGTCTCCGATCACTCATTTTCACCTTTTCCATTTCATATCCGTGGCTTGTGACTCGGCGGCGGGACCGAAACAATGTTGGTTGCTCATCGATACCTATCAATCATTCCATTTACTATCTTATTAATCAAATCACCCAGGGCCCGAAGTTGAGTTTATTTATGTTCCCAGTCGCCCTGGTCCCATCTGGAAATAATTCCGCCCACCGAGTCGACAGCTGCCGGACCGAACAAGGCGTTCAGTTGTTGCTTGGTCAGAGTGAGGCGGTAGGCCTCCCCTGGGGCCTCGGGAGCTTTGTCCATCACCGCAACGGGCGGCAGGGGGCGCACTTTTCGCCCGCAGTATCCGTCTTTTCGGTAGAAATTCGGCCACTTCCGGTATGTGATATAACCCATGCGTTTGTGCATCACGCCGGACCCTAAATAAATAAGTCAGAATCATAATAAATAGAATTAAATCTTCACATCACTTTATAACAAAAATTTTATTTACTTTTTAAATTTTTGTAAAAATTTAACTTTTTTACAATCTCAAAAAAGTAAATTTACATTAATAATTACATTTTTATTACCTATTTGTAAATTTTTCCAGTTAGTGTTGGACACCCTTCCGACCGTCGCCATACACTCGGGTTTAATCGCCAGCTCCGCTTTGGTTGGATACTAAAAATCTTTTTGAATAACATTTTATTAATAAAAATAACTGACTTAAAGGTGCGGTGCGGAGCGGAGTCAAATATTTTGTGTTCGATTTTGATATTTGTTTGTAAAAACCTTACCCCTGCTCCCAAAAAATTTTTCAACAAAATATCTCCAGTGGGTCAGGAGTTATGTATGAGTGGATGATGAAAGCAATGTTTCATTTGTACCTGAAGAACAACCATTCCGTTTTCGTGCTTTCGCATGATCTTAGCGGAAGTGCCTGCCTGTACCATAATTTTGGCACCATGCCCTGGATACGTCTCCACGCAGTTAACCAAAGTACCAGGTGCTAGGGCCCCAACAGGATGCGCATCACCTTCTTTTCCACGAACTAAATAAATGATTGCAATTTTATCTAGAAAGAAATAGGGTAGTGCATTTAATTTCGGCACTTTTTCGTTTTTTTAATGTAACTTTTCACTGTATGGCCTGATTTTCATGTTTGATAGCTCATTTTAAAGCTTTTACGATACTGCGTTGTGTCATAAAAAATTCACTGCACGAAAATTGTTTCTTTACTTAATTAAATGAGTTTTTAAAAAAAATGGAAAATTGCCGAAATTAAATGTATGCATTTAATTTCGGCACTTTACAAACAATCGAATGTTTCTTAGTTAAAAAATCATCATTTTCAAAAATTTAAAAGCCTATCATTATCTCCAGACAGTTATCTTTAAATTAAGTTTTTACTTGTTGTTCAAGGTCTAACTGGCAAAAAGTTACAGCTAAAATGCTAAATGGTATCAAAATGAGCAAAATTTGGGAAAAAAATGCATTTAATTCCGGCACTTTTAAAAAGACCCCCTCAATCAAGTTTAAGTGCAGTGCTATGACTCCTACACATTTCAACGTAGTCTTTTAATTATTTACAACTACAATTTAGGACCCGACCACTAAATCCAACCCGTTTTTACCTACAGCAATAGTGTGCCGAAATTAAACTATTTTATTTTATAACGATTCCTCACCACAGACGCAACGTAGAACCACGGGGACTAAAAATTCGGAAAATAGACTAAATTTTACCAGGACAGTTTAATTTTCAAACCAATTTATTGCGTAATCATGAAATGCCCATGTTCTAAAAACGAGTAACAATTTTTTAAATTATAAATCACACAATTTCACATGAAAATATCATAACATAACAAATAAAAAGCTCACGACAGTCATCTACATATAATTAACCCTCATTTAAGCTATCAAACGTCGTATTCAGTCCAGGATTCCCAAAGATATAGTCCAAAATCAAAAATGCCCAATTGGGAAAAGTGCCGAAATTAAATGCACTACCCTATGATGTTTTTTATTTTACTATTTTACACTTGTTATGGGAGGAGAATCATGTTATTTTTATAGGTCCGTCTTACTTTCGAGTTTAGATCTGGAGTGAAATTTTGAGATTCATTAGTCAGGGGCGTTTATTTTTTGTTAACTTTATGTAAAAAGTTATTACGAATTCAACACAACACAACGTAACTACTTCTATGAATGTTTCTTGTTTTTGAGCGAAATAAATAATAATAATTAACAGTCATGTTGCTTTATAAACAAATAATAATAATAAATAACAGTTTTGCTCCATTTTGTCCTACAGTAAAAGCCCCTTTTTGGAAGAAAAAATAACCTACTCGGATTTTTGGGTATGTGTTGGCTGGTTTTGATGACGTCCCCAGCTTTCATGTTTTCTGTGGCGATGATCCAGCGCTTTCCCTTGGTACCGGCCACCAAAGCGATAAAGGGAGTTCGATTGAAATCTCGACGCACTTCCAGGACCTATGACGAGAAGTACTTATTTTTTCATAAACTTGTTTAAAACATTTAGAATGCGGGCGGAACCATACGTTTGCGCTTGTGGGTTTTTTAATTTTAAGGCCCACTTTTTAAGTTCTAAAAGCTTAGTTAATAAGTTTTAAAACACAATTTTTTTTTTGAAAATCACTATTTTTTTTTTTGAAAATTACTATTTTTTTCTTGTAAAAATCTGATTTCAATGTTAACTCTAGAATTTCTATAATATTAATAGATGTTTTGTGTTATTATATTCAATATAAAATAATGGCATTTTTTAACTTTCTGTGCTCAATTTAATTAGTTGGTGAACTTGCAGCAAATACAACAAATCTAAACATTGTGATTGTTTGGAAGTATCACTTTTACAAGGAAATAAAGCACTTTAAATAAAAAATCTCACCATTTTGTCTCAAAACAAACAAACAAAACTCAAATATTTTGTCTCAATCAAAACTCAGAACCAAAAGTGAACCAAATTTCGATAATAATGATCGGGTAGAGTTAGATTTTTGTAAACTTAAATAATTACTTTTAGTCAATAATCTTAATCATCTTTTAGCTAGATTAGATTTCCTAAGCTTCTGATATGCATACAATGTTTTATTGCCTGTATAATTCTATTCTACCGTCTAAACAGCGATGCCAACATTGTTGCTATGCTAAAGTGCTCTCTTAATCATGCACAAAAATATTAAAAGTTTGAAAATTCGACATCCGATCAGCAAACACAGATTTTACGTAATCGGAATCTGAAACCGCATCGCGTTTGCGTATTTAAAAAAAATTACAACCTAGAACAATCTTAGCTAAATTATTATTGTTGCAAAAACTTTCTCAAATTGAATAATCATGGCTGGGCACTGAACGACGACGCTTATACTTAATTAGTAATTAATTTTCGATTTAAAAAGTTGTTTAAAAGCAGGGCGTTGCATTTGAATAAAGTTATTGATCTTTTATTTGATTTTTTTCGGACGATGATAGAATCCTGAAATTAGCTAAGTTACTTTTTGAAACATAATAATGCTCTACACATACTGAAACAAACCTACGAACGAGCTCATTAAACCTAAATAATAAATCATAATTCCTACCCTTTCTTCGTAGAATGCGCCAGGAGTGTTTGGGCCCCTTCTGTGCCAATCAATCATAAAATAATCGAACTTTACGGAATGAGGATTAATGTGAATATTCACAAGTTTCCCTAAAACAAATCAACAAAAAATTAACATTATTAACATACATAAACTTGCTTCATAATCGACATGCACCAATAGAACCTAACAAGATCACCAATAGAAATAGATTGGCGTTTTCATCCACAAACCGGCCTGAAGTTTTTCGTCGTTCCTATGCCGGTGTCGGATCATATTTTCGCCCCCATGAAAAAATCGCCGGCCGGCGAATTTTTCACAGATGGGGTCCATTATATTTTCGCCCCCCCCCCCGGCGATTTCCTCATAGATACTTGCCATGATATTTTCGCCCCTATCATTATATTTTTGCCCCCCTCTAATATTCATAGGGGGCGAATGCTTCATGGCCATAGGTGTCCGACCAGCCTGGACTGCCCGGACCGCCCCCCCTGAGGGCCGGTCCAGGGTACCCCTCCCCCCTAGCGCCCATTTTGGACCCTCCCTCCCCCCTCAAACCCCGGTCCAGGCCGACTCCCGCCGGAAAGCGGTTTTTGACCCTCCCCCCTAACAGCTGTTCCACCTCCCCCCTATCTAATTCTATAGATTTGTTATTTTATTTTAACTAATAAAAAAGAAAATCTACTTCGTTTTACAAAATACTATATACAATAACTAAAATTCGTGCGCGGAAATACGTGCGCGCACGAATTTCGTTCGCTAACTTTAAAATGCACTTATTTACGATTGATTTTTTTGTGTTTTTTTAAAATTATTTATTTGATTATTACTACAATAAACAATTTTTTCTCAAACATTAAAGTTTCTCAAATATTTCTCAAACATTCAATTAGAATATTTATTATTTATAAAAAAACAACAAATTTTCAATAAGGACAGTGTTTTTAACTAAATTTATCCATATGATTTTTTTTTTTTTTAAAGCTGAAGCGGGCCGGCCATGGATATTCCATATTACCGCCTACCACCCTATATCAGCACTGTTGTTGATGTAGAATGTTAGTCAAAGCCCCACCTCTATTAGAGGATTTTAGGGATTAGATGTGAGGTTATATTTAATAATACAGAGAGAACAATAAAAATAATAAAAAAAAAAAAAAAAAAATATAATAAAAGGGCTATAAGCAAAAGTAAGAAGAGTTTACCGGTTATTTAAGGTTAGAATATTTAAAGGTTTAAAGGTTTATTTAAGGGTTTAAAGGTTTAAAGGTATAAAGGTTTTAAAGGTATAAAAGTATAAAGGTTTTTTTTTAACCTTATTCCAGTCTGTTTATTTGTTTGAGAAATTGTATTGTCTTTCGGCATTCAGTGGCAGATTTAAATAATGTTTGTTTTAATGTTATTGTTGAGTTAGGCCACATAATCCTTCGAACATTGCTTGTAGCTTGACACTTGCAAATCATATGCCGAATAGTTTCTTGATAGTATCCGCATATGCATTGGCTTGAAGTACTTTTCCCAATTTTCGTAAGAAATTGTTGGGTGGGAAAGGAATTCATGCGTAATTTTAGGATAATGATTTGCTCTTTCCGGTTTAAATCATGGATCGGATCGTTTTTCCGGTTTCTTGTGGGGAATGCTCTTGCTAAAAGTCTTGCCGTTTTAGATTTACTGTCTAATAGTTGTATTTTCCATAGTTTATTTGAGCCTTGTTTTAATACTGATTTGATTGTTTCAAAAGGAATCGTGAGTTCTGGACAATCAGATGTGGCATTTTTGGCCAATAAATCCGCATATTCGTTGCCTTCGATTCCGAGATGTCCTTTTACGAATTGGATTACTATTTTGGTGATTGGATTATTGGGCGTTGTTAAAAACAATTGGAAACCGGTGATGCATGTATTGCATAAGGTAGTTGGAATTTGATGACCTTCTAGTGCACGCTGAAGTGATAATATGGATGATAAGCTGTCAGAGAATAGAACTATCTGGTCTATGTTTTCTGGAATTTCATTTGTGAGAAGCTTGTGTTGTAGTTGCTGAGTGGCTATAATTATGGCCTTCATTTCTAAGTCTGATATGTTCCATAGTGGGTCTTCTTTCTGAGATTTGTAGAAGAAACACTGGGTGTTGTGGTAACCACATATTCCAATGCCAGCATAGTTGGTAGAGCGTTTAGATGCATCGGTAAAAATGTATATCCAGTTATGCGGGTTGTATATGGAGGTTAATTTGTGATCTGATTGGATGGGGAAAATTTCTGTTTTAATGAGTTTTAAACTGGGATTAAGCGGGTCCAGAGGATAGGTATTTATTTGTAATGAGGTTCTCGCTGTTAGTGCTGATTCAAAGTCTTTTGATTTAAGATCACCATGCCAAAAACTTCCTCTTTTATGGATTCTGCATTTTTGTGACGGAGAAAGAGAAGAGTAAGTATCAAATGCATAGTGGAGTAAATGATTAGTGGGAAGACTTTGTGCTCTATGATAAGATTCAGCTGTTTTTCGACTGCAGGATGCTGGAATTGGGCTTATATTTGTTTGACATTGTAGTGCATCGATTGACGTTTGTTTAGCAGTTCCAGTTATTAAACGTAAAGCTTTATTTTGGTGGAGTTCAAGTCTATCTAATTGTGTTTGGGAAGTTGTTGCTGACCAAGATTCTGCTGCATATGTGAGGGTTGGTTTTATAATGGTTAGATACAGTTTTCTGAGTTGGTTATAGGTGAGGCCCCAGTCTGTTCCAGCTAATCTTCGAAAGTTGTATAGATGTTGGTTACATTTCTTGATGATTCTGTCAATATGCGGTGTCCATGTAAGCCTTTGGTCCATAATAACCCCAAGATACGTTACTTGCGTTTTTAGAGGGATTTCATTTGCGCAGTATTGGACAGGTTTAATTTGGTCAATTTTCTGTAGATGTGCTAGGGTGAATGCTATTGATTCCGTTTTGGAGAGGTTGACCTTAAACGATTTTCCTTGAGCCCAGTGTTGGAGATGGCCCATTGTTGATTGCATATTGGAATGTATGGTTTTAGGGTTATCATGCTGAGTCAGGAAGATTGCATCATCAACAAAGCAAAAGAGTTTGGTGTGTTTAGGTGTCTTGTCCCCGAGTTCGTTGATTAAAAAGGTGAAAAATAATGGGCTAAGGCAGGATCCTTGGGGTATTCCTACTAGGAAGGGTTTCCATTTCGATGTTTTTGTTTTGTATTTGGTTCGTATTTGACGTCCAGAGACCCAATTAATTATCCAATGTAACATTTTCCCATTAATGTCTAGATCAATGCATCTTTGAATTAAGTCTTGGTGTTGGATTCCATCGAATGCATGTTGAAAATCAATCAATGTGGTAAAAGTTATTTGCTTCTTTTGAAATCCTGTGTGAATTAAATTTTCAATTGCCATTATGAGGTCAGCCGTAGAATGAAAATGTCTTCCACCTGCTTGGTTTATAAAATGTTTATTATTTTTTGTGGCCCATAGTATTAATCTGTTGAATATTATTCGCTCATGGAATTTTCCTAGCGTTGACAACAATGATATTGGTCGCAGATTTGGTGGAGAGTTTGGGGCTTTTGTTGGTTTGTTTAGAGGATGGATTTCAGCCTGTTTCCATTTGTTGGGAAATTCACTTTTGTTCCATATTTGATTGAATAAATTGAAAGTAGATAACAAAGTATTTTGTAAAACGAAGTAGGTTTTCTTTTTTATTAGTTTGCAAAATAAAATCAAATTTTGTTTTCTATAATTTATTGGATTGCTGAGCTTTTTAATGTGTAAAAATGTAAATGTTTTCATAATAAAAAAAAACAAAAATAAACTATTTAATTATCGTAGAGTAATGTTTTATAATATTTATTCCAAAAAATCGATCAATTATTTATATGCCAATAACAATAACTAAAATTCGTGCGCAGAAATTTGTGTGCGCACGAATTTCATGCGCTAACTTTATACACGTACTGTGCTTAATGTGCGATAGGCATAAAAATCGTTTTTTTCGTGCGCGCGACTGAAAATATACAGGCTCAAAATTCGTGCGCAGAAATTCGTGCGCGCACAAATTTCGTGCGCTAACTTTATATACGTATATATTCCTCATAAAACAATAATTTTAGTGTTCTATACAAATTTTTATAATTTATAATAAACCTTAGGTTTTTTACAAACTGGTTGGTACGTTACATTAAAAATAAAAAAAATAAAATTCAGATGTTCGTTTTAAAAATAAACCGTTTTTTAAAAACGATCGGTCCGTTTTTTTTAAACGACCGGTCCGTTTTTTGCGCTGCCGCCGTTTGTTAAACACTTGCCCAGCAAGTTGCCGCATGCAAAATAATGAAATGAAAACAAAATACAATGATTATTATTATTTATTATGTAACCGGAAAATGAAAGAAAGTTGGTCAAACTTTTACCGGAAGCAAAAAAAAATCAACAAAAAGGTACCTCTTATAATATGTTAACGTTTTTAACAGTTTCCAAAAGTTTTTTTGGCAGGTCCAGGCTATTCCCCCCCCTAAGTACACCAGTCCAGGCTTCCCCCCTAAGGTCCCTTTAGTCCAGGCTACCCTGGGTTCAAAATTTTTCGAAAATTTGGTCCAGGCTGACCCCCCCTCCTGGGCCTACACAATGGGGGCTAAAAAATGGGGGGGAAGCCTGGTCTGGGGTCTTAGGGAAAATTGGACCTGCCAAAAACGTTAACATATTATAAGAGGTACCTTTTTGTTGATTTTTTTTGCTTCTGGTAAAAGTTTGACCAACTTTCTTTTATTTTCCAGTTACATAATAAATAATAATAATCATTGTATTTTGTTTTCATTTCATTATTTTGCATGCGGCAACTTGCTGGGCAAGTGTTTAACAAACGGCGGCAGCGCAAAAATCGTACCGGTCGTTTAAAAAAAACGGACTGATTGTTTTTAAAAAACGGTTTATTTTTAAAACGAACATCTGAATTTTATTTTTTTTATTTTTAATGTAACGTACCAACCAGTTTGTAAAAAACCTAAGGTTTATTATAAATTATAAAAATTTGTATAGAACACTTAAAATTATTGTAATTTATGAGGAATATATACGTATATAAAGTTAGCGCACGAAATTTGTGCGCGCACTAATTTCTGCGCACGAATTTTAAGCCTGTATATTTTCAGTCGCGCGCACGAAAAAAAAATGATTTTTATGCCTATCGCACATTAAGCATAGTACGTGTATAAAGTTAGCGCATGAAATTCGTGTGTGCGCGAATTTCTGCGCACTAATTTTAGTTATTGTTATTGGCATATAAATAATTGATCTATTTTTTTGGAATAAATATTATAAAACATTACTCTACGATAATTAAATAGTTTATTTTTGTTTTTTTTTATTATGAAAACATTTACATTTTTAAACATCAAAAAACTTAGCAATCCAATAAATTATAGAAAACAAAATTTGATTTTATTTTGCAAACTAATAAAAAAGAAAACCTACTTCGTTTTACAAAATA